>CAEGAD010074682.1:0-44042 GCA_903067055.1 Poeciliopsis paucimaculata | reverse complement strand
ACCACAAAGATGAGGTGAAGGGTGCTATTAAAGGTGGGGTGGCTTCCTGAACCCATCAGCAGAGTTTTTTTTTTTTTTCCTCTTTTCTTTTTTTTTTTTTTTTTTTTTTTTTTTTTTTTCATGCCGTGTTTATTTATGATCAATTTGTTTGTTCTTTCTACGGTTTTAATTTAGCTGAATGTTCTTGCCAGGACATGTTCTCTAACACTTGATTATGTTCTTATGACAGCTTTACCTTAACATGACCCATCTTCACCTTAACTAAAGTCATCAGAGCACATCAAAGGAGACGGATGGATTAGATTTGGGTTATTTGTGATATAATTGCCTAAATTAACCTAATCTTTCTCTCCTGTTTTGTCTGACAAGATGAAGTGTGTGAATTCACATGACTGCTGAAACGTTGATGCTTTTAGCCTCCTGCTGCAGGCCTTTTTCCCAGAAAGAGGCTTTGAGTAAAAGGCCAAAGTTGATCCTAACACCTCAGTAAGTACCGTAGGTAAGCCAACGGGTAAATCCTTAAGGTGGTTAACACAGAAATGATCCTGTTACAAAGTATAATCCTAAAGCTTATTTCTTTTTAAGTTAATTTAGTGTTTATATCATTCTGTACTGTACTATTTTAAGGTTTCTTTAAACAATTATGGGATGAAATAATGGAATAAAATGCAGGGTTTGTAAATTACATTAAAAGGCCGTATTGTGCCACAACCAGAATTCATAAAGGCAGCAAAAGGGAGATAACAAAGCTCTGCATTGAGAATAATTTATTTCATTATGGTGGTTACTAAACTTGCAGCATACATTGCTTAGAACACAACATCCCAGTTCATGTTCCCAAAACAAAACAAAAAAAACAACTTTGCTGATATGTTGTATTGCTTTTAGACACTTCAGAAACGTTGAGCTGAATTTCAAACTCCCTCGATGCTGCCTGTCCACATGACGCGAGATGGTGATGAATAATCTGCTCAGGGACGGAGGCAAATCAATAGCAGCGAGCGGTGGAGAAGAGTTGAGTCAGGTCGAGTCAGACGAAGGCGGAGAGACGGAGCTGCAGCGCTGATCAAACTGAGAACAAATACTAATCAATTAAAGCCATGTGGGGAGACATCAATGTAAAATGGCTACTCTGACAGCCTCACCATCTTATTTAGGCTCATTTAGATTACATTCAACAAGAACAACCAGGGAACACTGAGCTCCGTCTTTGGTTGACAGTTACCTTCTTGCTTGATAAAAAATGAGCCAATTTTACTGTCTGTGTGTTGTTTGAACCAGCCAACAACCTTGAGAGCTGCAGACTGAAGTGAAACTTTTCTGTAGCAGGTGTGAAACGCGCATGCACAGAACACAAGGATGTAGGATTTATTGTTAACAAACAATAACAAAAACAATGTTGTGCTGTTTACAACAGAGTGTTAGGGACATAATAGGTCAATTTAAGTCAAAAACATTGTAATTTTCTAGAAAAAAATAGGTTCATCTCTGAGCTCCAAAAGTTGAAAAATTGTAAGGAAAAAACGCTGAAATTTTTAGATTAATCGCACAAAGATCCTAGACAAAAAAACAGGGACATTTTTGAGCTCCAAAAGTTGAAAATTTGCACACAAAAAAAAAAAAAAAAAGGAAATTTCTGAGTTTCAAAAATCAAAAAATTTCTAACTTGTGAAACTCTGAAAATTTTGGGGGGGTTTCTTGTAGAAAATGTCTGAACTTAATCTCAAAATTTCAGATTTTTTCATTTATTTATTTATTTATTTTTTTGACATAAATGCACTCTTACTCTTTTTCTGTCAACAATGACCCTTAAAACGCCATTGTAACTTCTTAACCTGTTCAGTTTAGCACAATTTTTGACAAGGCATTTATGTGTTATCTGAGCAATTTGTTCTTGGGAGACAAAGCTGGGTTGTTGTTTCCAGTATGAGGTGGAAGTTAAGGATCAAAAGTGCACGCTTGTTTGATGACATCCTGAAATCACAGCGCCCTACATTGGCCTGGCATGACAACTACAGCTGACTCAGTCTGTCTGCCCCAATTAATATCCAAACATTTCAACAATTTCTAGGCAATGGTCTCATGTAAAAGTAGTCTAATGTGTGGGATGGAAGCTGACAGTAAATAATAAACAAATATATAAATTTCCACACCGTTTCATTTCCTCCCTTCAAGTGCTTTGGAGAATCCACAGGCCATCTTTGCTCTAATCCTGCACAGGATCATTAGTTTGACACCATTCCATGTTTGGGAAAGTGGTCACACACTGTTTTGATCAAGGGCTTCCTTCTCTGACAGGTCTTACAGAAACAGCCTCACAGCTTGACAGAAGATTCATCAAGATTGGTGAATGTTCATCTGAGCTCTTCCCCCACCTACTGTTTCTAATCAAATCTGCAACAAATTACCCTCTGAAGGTGTTTCCCCCTGAACATTACTGTTGAGCTGTTGCTTTCATTCAAGAAGAAGAAATAATAAACGTCAATCAGTTCAAATACCTCAATATATACTCATGTCCTTCTAGGTAACACCCAAATGTCTTTACAGTAATTACCATATGCGACAATTAGCACAAGTGTGATCTCACACACACACAAACACACAGAGTTTACCACCGTTGTGATCAACCCGTTCAAAATGCTGCTTAATGAAGTAGCAAATCCAAATCATTTGCATAATTAATACAGACTCCAGATTGCCTTCCGGGCGTCTCTGGCTGTCTCTCTGTACAACCAATTGTTTTCTCCGCAGCTCACGCATTGGTGTACTTTCTAACTGATTTGAACACAATCTTTCATCTATTCCCCCAGTTGTAGTTTGATGAAGACGTGAGAAGGAAGGCAAAAGCGCAAAAGTAGATTCATCTGAAGAGAAAACCTCTTGGCGACTTTTGATTCTGTCGTGAACTTGCCGAAGGCAAGTGACAAAACATGACGACCTCAAAGGAAAAAAACATAGAAAACTTGTGACATTGAGTGAAATTATTAAAATGCAACACATTTTTCTCCATGGAGGCTGCAGGAGGTTAAAGGAGAGGTAAAGGAAAAGTCTTTGTAGTGCTAAAACAGGAGACGTTTCAGGCCCACACATCGATTGGATCCCAATTCCTGTCTCTACTTCTCTCTGGACTGAGGGTGCAAATCCAGAAAGTAGCAGCTGCCCTAACACAGACACCTCCAAGCTGGACTAAACGATATGCCTGGACACGCCTGATGCCTTTTGTGGAAAAGTTTTTAGTTGCGACACAAAGTTTAAGCTCTACCCACATTTATTACATTAGGTGATGCTTTCAAATCAAGGAACATTGTTCTTTCTCAATCCCTGAGGCTGTTATGCTGGCAGTGGCACTGATGCATTAAACAAAATGGATGAAGCACTAAAACAGAACGACCATCAAAGTCTTCAACTTCACCCCCACTCAGTCGCTAGACGGCTGAAACGTCGACCCAGCTGACACACCGAATTGTGAAACTGTTTTTCGACATTGGTGGAATTTCAACAAAGTTTTGCAGACATTTGTAATGGAAACGTCACTTCTACCAACGTCTGGTCTCAAGTTACAACTGAATGTGTAGAAGTCTTACAAAGAAGTTCTTAATTAAATGAAGGATAGGAGAGGAGGACGCCTTCAACTTAAAAATAATCTTGCATCTACTCTTTCCTTTGGCAGTCAGCTGTCAAACGAGTGAAGTGATGCGCAAACCTTCTCTGCATCTCTGTGTCTCAGGAAAGTGATAGAAAAAGATGGGGAGCTCAGGGAGCTGGAGATTTACATTAATTAGTGTCTTGAGAGTCCACAGAGTAGATATAGAGTTCAGCTGCAGACATTTAAAAGCAGACGTTTGTGCTCTGACATGCTTGCACATGCATGCACAAGCATAAATCTTTCTCAGGCTACTTACTTATCAGTCCTTCTTTGTTTGCACTCGGAGCCAATGTGCAATGAGCCCGATCGTAATCCCTCTAAATGCCTCAGTGCAAATGTTCTCGACTAAAAAGCATTTTGTCGCTAAATTGACGTAGCCACAATGCTATTAGGAGGAATTTAATTGGAAATGAAAGTGGATTCATTATTACTGTCATGATGGCTGAGCGCGTCAAAGGGAGAGTCTCTAGCAGCCATGGCTGTGCATTCTGCTGATTGTGAGAACAGCCTGGAGAGAACGACACCAAAACTGCATTCTTGATTTGCACTTTGGCTTTGCTTTACTCACTCTGACAAACTTCTCGTCCAATAAAAAGCTTTTCTAAGTGAAAATGCGTTCAAAATCTTGTGGACAGTGCGGCAACACATTGGGAAATTCACAAAGCAGAGCAATTTCCTTCACTTCTTGCAACAGCTTTTTAAAGCTTTTTTTGCGACAATAGGTTCATCAATCAGATTACATTAAACACAAAGAGAAGCAAATGATTTCATCAAGCCCATTAGATAGAAGCAATTTGCACCAGTTTTTGTATCAGGTCAAACACAGCAGGTGAGGTGGTCAAAGAGAAAGAGGTTAATTATATCTATTCCTCTCCAAGAGGTTTTTCTAACTGGAGTACATCTATAGGTACACTTCATAGTAAAGTTTCAAATTTGCAAATAAAACAGACATGATTTTAAACCATTTATTTTTAATATTTTGATTTGTGTTCTACTTCAAATCCTCCCTACCTTTCTTAATCCAGCTCCCCTACATCTGACGGTCAGCCCCTTAATTAACTCACCTGTTTCTCATTCCAGTAATTACTCCTCTCTAGTATTTAAGCACCTGGATTTCTCTTACCTCTTGTTTAATCGTCTGCTGCTTGCCCATGCATTTCTGTGTGTTTGGTATGCGCAGGATGTTTGTGCAACTTTAAATTCTAGGCATCTTGTTATTTTCATTGTCTTGTGATGAGACTGCCTCAACCTTTTCTGCATTTGAAACTTCAGCAATTATGATTTATAACACCAATGCCTTCTCTCAGCGGTTTCTTGTAAACCCAGCAGGCTGTTCCTTTCATACCCCTGTGCCAAAATTACTACCAGTTTTCAGCAGATGGTATTTTTTCAGAAAGTTGCATGAAGCAAACAACTTTGCTCTTGAGTATTAATGCAAGTACTGTTATGATTATGTCCCTTAATGGTATTTGAGACAAGCAATATAAATAATTCTGTTGCTCACAAAAGCAATTAAATACATTAAAAAATGTTAGCTTTTAACTGTTTGTGGCTGTTCAATTGAACAAACACAAATTATTGCTTGTATCATGTACTACTTTCAAATTAACACTGTACTTTATCTGGTATCTGCTTGACAGCAAAGCATATTTCTTTTCCATAATTGGACTTAAAACAAGTTTAAAAACTTCTAGATAACTTGGTTTTTCAACAAGGTGTGCTGTTTGTAGAAAAAGTGAAGTTGAAATGCAGATGGAAAAACTTGATTGTAAGAACTATAAACAGAAGATTAATCTTTTATAAAAGCCTAAAGGGGGAAAAAATTGAAAGATGCAACATAAACCTGGAAAGTCAATTAGCAAGCCTTGAAAATGAAAGCTAATCTCAAGAAATGTTAATGCTTTTGAGTTGTAATCTACAGGAATCAGTGCAGAAGCAGCACCTTTTGCACCTTACTTTGTGTTGTCTCTCAGCTCATTAGCTGTGTTTGTGAATTCAGCTCACACTTCTCAGTTTGCAGGTAATCATGATTCCAGTGAACCTCTTTAACCTTTGCTCTGGACGCTTGGACTGCGTGAGTAAAGTAATTAGAACAAGGCAGTCTCTTCCAGGTGGATATTTTTGTCAATATGTTGCTGCATTGTCACATTTAGACAGGTTTTGTCATCAGATCATTCAGAGGCCAAAGTTGTAGTTAGTTTAATTTTATTCCCACAAGCTTCAACAAATTGGTAGGAAAACTGTATACATGCAATCTGGTTCTCTTTTATAAGTCATAATCAAAAACATGTGCTCTTTGACATACTGAACAATTATGTACAAAGGGGATTGAGCTCTGCAATTGTAGAAGGGTGAAAAACAGGTTATAAGTAAATGAAAACGCTAAGTATGAATATAGGAGCCCCAACATAATTGATTTTTTTCTATTTTTTATTGTTGTTAAAAATAGTTGTAATAAGTTATTTTTTATTTCAGTTGTTCGGTGCGATCCCATACAGAACCGCTAGAGGGCGTTCTATCACTAGAATGCTGGCCACGCAGAAGAAGAAAAAAAACTTCCTATAGATGCTAAGGGAAGCGCGTCTCGTCATTTCTACGCCACAGGTCAGTAAATATGTATTTTGATGCATGTATTTTCCTTCCATTTAAGTGTTGACGACGTTATTAAATCGGGTGTCAACTAGTGAGTCACGTTATGCAGTTTGAACAGTATTCTGTTTAAAACAGGACATATTTCTGAAAGCCAACGCCAGCGGACCTTGCTAATTTTTGTGAGCTAGCTAAATTCACTTCGAATTTATTCAATTTCGAAACGGTTCTCACCCAAAATATATAATTTTTGTCTCTTTGTTTGTATTTATTTCTTTCGTGGTTATTGGAAAACCAGAGAACTCTTGTTAGAACATTCAATGAATAAGTAATGGCTGCCTGTTCAAAGCTTAGTAAAGTGACACAATTGTTATAAAAACCAAGACAATTTAAACTGACAATTTAAAAAACAAAAAACAAATCTAAAATGGTACACTAATAAAATGAGATGCCCTAAAAACTTTACTAAAAGCCTGATAGTGCAGTAAAAACTCTAAAAGGTCCAGCAGTTTTTGCAGTCAAATGATGCATGTGTATAAAAACACCTGCCTTCCTACTTTTGTGTATGTGGAACTAAAATAAAGCTGAAGTGGCTCTTCTGTCACAGGGAGCTGCTTCCTCCCCCAAGTGTGGTGACATGGCAATGGCAAAATTAGAAGTTTCACAGCATGAAGCTGCAATGTCACTGATTACAAAATCTTCTGTTCCCTTATTATGAATTTTGTAACTCACAACGGATATATTTAATCTCAAGTTTGAAGACGAAAAACACCAGATTGCCTCAGGCTCCCTTCTCATGAAAATGATACCATTCCGATGGGCTAACATTATATCACAGATGTAAGTGTCTTAAAAGGTCAAATTACCTGTAAAGACTATAAGGAAGGCAGTAAAGATGTTTGTTTTTGCAGCAAAGCAGGGTCACCCATAAAATGCCAGTTGGCAACTTAAAATTAGACGCCTGTAAATATGCTCCCTCGTTTAATGAACCGTTTTAACACGTTCGCTATAACGTTGCTGACTGCAGTAGCCATTGCATTGAGTGTTATTGTCAGTGCAAAGCAGAATGGTGGATCTTAATGAGTGTAATGAAAACGGTGGATGTCAAACAAAGGTTTCCAATTGGCAACATCTGGCTGTAATGCTGAACAATGTCAACACTGCAAACTGAAATGTCACCAAAATCACAACAAGAATTTTGTTGCCGATGTTTCTGTCTGCATAGTATAAAAAAAACACTTCCTCAAGTTATCTTGTAGAAAGTATGAGAAATAGAGGTTATTGGATTGATCCAAAATATTAAATATTCCAAGTTGGAATCAGTATCGCATTTTTTTTTCTTTAAATTTTATTTTATTTTTGTATCCAAGTTTCTTTCTTAACTTAATTTGAGACAGCTGAATAACAAAAACTTTATCGAAAAGCACAAGTTTCTTTGAAATTGGTATGTTTCCGTTAAGTAACTTCATTTTCATAATTCCAATTTGCGCATTTATATGGTCAATGGAAATGTAGATTATGACTTAACAGCAACATAGACATGATGACACCTATTTTCATAGGTGTCTCTTGACAAATTAGTAACTACGGAAAGGCACTTGAGAAAATAAAACTTTTAAGAATTGCCACCAGCCTTGAAACAAGTGATTCAATTTGATAGGCATGTCCTACTTTTCGCATTTGTTTAGTTTTAGATGGAAAATAGTGGCAGTATACCGCCAAAATAAGTGGGAAACATTTAGTGGCCTCAATTTTCTAAGGCTCCTAAATCAACTAAAGCAACTTGGATAAACTAAAAAGAACTCGGGAAGGTTTGTAAGTTCGCCCCCTCGATTTTTCACAAAGACTTGAGAAGGGCTTCTATCAGCCATTTCTCTTTGTCACAGTGAATGAGGACACCATACCCTCAGCAGTGCTCAGATGAAGCCAGAGTAACTTTGTTGCCTGTGGTTCTGCAAAATCTTAGAAAGATCTTTGGCTTTTTTTTTTTTTTCTTTTTTATTGATTCATTTATTCTTAAGGCACTGTTTGTCTGGCTGTGGCACATTGATAGAGCGAACTGAGTGACTAATGGTCCAAAGAGCTCTCGGCCAGAGAAGGTGTCTGTAATGGCGCGAGTCGCTTTGACTGATTCCTTCTACAGTGAAATATGAGCTTCTCCCTGCTTACCAGCTGATGACAGTACATCTCCACCTTTAATGTCTGTATTACAAAAGCCAAGCATGCTGACGATCCCCATCGTCTCTCTTAGGTTTTTCAGTATTAGTCATGTACAGTTTGTGTGTTTTTGCTTTAATGGCAAATTCTGATGTATGTGTGTGAAAATGACACAGAAAATGCTCTAGAAGAAAGGAACATAATAATAAAGATAGTGGTTTTAATGATATTGAGGCGAATGACAGCGAGGACTTTGAGGGGCTTAATCACAGAGGACCGCGGTGGCGACAGAGGCAGAGCGTCGTCTCATTAGGAGCCAACGCAGGGAGCACAATAGTAGTTACAGATGCACTTCTTGGGGTAAAGAAGACCCCTGCTCTGGAGAACTCTTGTGAAATGTGAGCATATGTTCAACATCTTGATTGGTCTTTTTATCATGATGTTTATAACCTCCAACTGCCTCCAGGGTGGTGACAGAGAGCAGCTTAATCAGCGGGAATGGCGGTGCGTCGTCCGGCAGTCTAAGACAGGCTGTATGTCACAGCATTGATCAGGTGATTAAACAGTCAGCAGAGTGCGGTTTTTCCATGGTTATTCTGTTGGTAAATACGGGGGTTTCATTTATCCCATTTTTTCTTCTTGGAAGAAGGTGGAGGATGAGTGAAGAACGATGAAGGAAGAGCGCTTCGTCATCCAGCTGGTAGCTATTAGGTCGTGGGACGTTCATTTAGCCATTTATCTGACCGCTCTGCTTCTCCGACTGTAAGTTAGGCTCTGATTGGTTGCTGGAAAAGCTTCTTAAAAAATACCAACACGAATAGATTATTATGACCATCCCAAAATAATCTGGTTAATAATCAAGCTCAATATTTCACAGTAAAACAGCTTTCCTTCCCTTGTTATGAGATAAAAACAGCTTAGACCCAAGTCTCAGTCTAGGTAAAATTTAAAGTCTTCAGTGGGCAATTCAAAGTTTAGTCTGATGTCTTTTGTTTTTTATTATCTCTGCAGGGTGCTCATGGTTCCTGGTTCTCAGTACATTACATTTGGATTGTCAGAAACCAATTTCATGAACCCAACACTCACATGCACGTCTGCCTGCACAGGTTTTGTGGGACTGACATCAAGTCTTTGTGGTAGTCACTACAAAATATAAACTTTTTATCCTATGTAGCTGACTTAGCAATGCAATTAGTTGCTCTCCATTTGTCCCCAAACTACCTTTTAGAACAATGTCCTCAATATTTCCTCATAATATTCTTTGCTAGTGATAAATTACATGCTTGTGTAATTTTTGTAAGAGCATTTTTATGACTCAAAAAACATGTAAAAACATTTCATTCAGACGTTACATAATGTCTCCCTGGAAGGTGGGGTTCAGTAAATCTCTCTTTCAAGGATCATTGATGTCTTTATGTCTCAAAAACACATGACTGGAGTTATGAATTTACAAAGAGCAGCTGGTAGCATTTGAAAGTTTATGAAGAGACATAAAGTCTGCTTTATGCCATAAAATATTTACTTGCTATAGAAAGTCCAACCCTGACTGGGAGCACCTTTTCGTTCCACTTCAACGTACAAGGGGCAGTTTTCAAGGGACGCCATAAAAGTTTAATGCCTCTGTAAGGACACTGATGGAGCATCACGTATTGCAACTGGAAATGGATAAAATCCTGCACCACAAGATGAAATGACCAGAATAACACAATTTAGCTGCCGGTTGACTCATTATGGAAATCAGAGAAGGGGATTATTATCGAGGCTTACTGATCAGAAATCCCTGGCAGCTGCATATGGAGAGTAGGGCTGAGTGTGGGCTTCATTTGGCTTTCAGAAATGCAGCAAGTGAAACAAGATGAAGACTGCAAAGTTGGGAACATCAAAACTGCCTCTTTGAGTCTCAGCTCAGCAAAGACAAAACTGTTTGGTTATTTCTCGCAGGGATGCATGGGAATTTTTCAGACAAGGTTAACTTCTGCCAGCTTTAACCACAAAACATCTCAGAAGTGGAGTTTCACACTCAAATCTCATCCATTTATCAATAGGGATGGCAAGTAGAGTTGTACTGAAATCAAATAATTATTTTCTAGGTTATTGTCGACATTCTTTCCATATTTATGTTGAGTGCAGAAAAAGCTACAGTAGCTGGTACTGTGGTCTATCTGTCAATCATTTTCAGTTTTGTACTATAGTACAAAACTGATAAACATTTTATCCAGCATATAAAGCTGGATAAAATGTCAACAAAATACATTGTAATTTGTGGAGGTAAAGTGAAAAAAATAAATTCTTCACCAAGGCACTGCAGGTGCTGGCAGCTGGTTATTTATTCAGCGAAAGCTTTTTAGCAGAACTGATTACGCTCGTTTGCATTTCTTCCACCTATTGTACATTCCAGTGAAATTAGAGGGAACCCTCTAATTCTATTGTCCTGAAATTACAATGTCAGCCCTAAGGAGGGAGTAACATGTTTACTCGCTCCAGTAGTCCTTGTGCAAAGCGACAGCAGTGGGAGTCGCTGTGCAGATATTTCCTCCTCTCTTTTTGTCTTTTTGTACCAAGCTCTTCCTTCAGGTTTCAGGGTAAAACAACTCGAGTATCATTTCAGATGAATAGATGTTCACTCTATTGGCAAAAAAGTCCTCTAAACATCCAAACATGCATTTATGACCTGCATAAAATAACTGTCTAGCTTTGCAGTTCAAGTCCAGTCAGCTGTTTTATTGTCCACAAACTGTCGGCAGTAAAGTAATTATTTTTTTTTTTTTGGCCGGTTGATCTGAATATTTTGTGTTTGAAAGGAACTGTGATTTTTAATTACATTGTTTTGGATTGTTTGGTCCCTGTTGTCATCACCAGGCTTAAGAGTGTTGCCAGTGAGCGGCAGGTGCCTCGTAAACCCACTAATCGCTTTTTAATGGCTGTGTTTCAAATTAGACAAAACTTTTTAGAAGTTTTCTTGGTAACTTCTCCAGCTAAACTCATGAGGCATATGTGAAAATATTGAGTTTGTGACGCGCAAACTTCTTTATGGTTTTATTCTTTGGAATTACATTCTGATTGGATCAGATTGGACCCAGTTATTAACCAGAATGTGTACGACTGAAATGAATTGATTGAATATAACTCGATTTGAAATGAACTTGTGAAGTTAAGTGCTCTGAAAGTACTTTTTATTTTTAGTTGGATTGAATTGAGTTTGAAGGAGAAATTAAACTGCACCAAATGCAAAAAGTGTCAGAAGGTAAACAAGTAAACTTGGGCATCGAGGATGTGCTGCAAGATGGATGACAAACATTCACAAATCAGCTATACTTGCATTTAATAGTACTGATATTCAGAGTAAATTTCTCATCAGAGACAGAAACCCTGTTCTAATCTTTTTATCAATGCCTGGGGTTACCATGGTAACTGCATTCCAAAGTTTTGTTTTAACAAATCACATTCCTCCTCATCTTCTTTTTGATAGCTTAATGTTATAGCTAAAGGAGTATTGCTTCACTTCGTGGAAAGACGTTGCAGCCGCCTGGAGGATCTGCAGCTTTAATAGCTCTGCCTTACATTTGTTTCTGTAATGAGTTCTAAATTTAAAATGAACTCTTTCCTGGCTGACATGCGTTTCACATTTAAGATACTTTCAGATTTTATGCATTGTAGCTTTCAGTTTGTGCTATTCTTCCTGAAAAAAGCCTCCTGTGATCATCAAATCTTGATATGAAGTTACTTTTTAATTTGTTTTCAAGGGATAAAATGTAACTTTTTACCGTTCTGCAACTTTTTTTTCTTTTAAATGTTCGATTCATCTCCCAGATGTTGACTCACCAGAAACGGCAATTAGTCTCATGCTGCGATTGTCTGAGTGGTTCCTCAGCGGCGCAGAGAAAACAGCCAACCTCACGCTCAGAAATCATTTTAGAAAGCATGCAGACTTTTTTGACCATGTCCAATTTTGTCATTTAAATACAGCTTTGAAAGAAGATGCAGTGATGAACAATTAACTCCACTGATGGTCACGGATCTCACACCTAATGAGTCAGTGCCCCTAAAGATTGGATTTTGATTGGAGTGGATTTAAAAAACACCTGATACCTGCAAGTACAAAGCCGGCTGAGAGATACGGGCAGAAGGACTCCAGTCCTGCTGTTTCTGCAAGATTTAAGAGGGAAAAAGCAGCCAGGTTGAGTTTAATAAACACACTTTTCTATCCGATCATCAGAAAGTGCAACCACCTCTATAAAAGCAGACTAACATACAGTTTCCCATTAACACAATGCCAAGATAGAAAGAGATTAGCAATGACCTTCAAATAAGCAATTGTTGCTGTTCATCAATCTGGCAACGGTTATAAATCATATTCCAAACAATTTGAAGTTCGTTATTAAGCAAATTCAGATAAATACACAACCAAAGAAAGTTTAAGAAAGATCTCAATCTTTACAGAATTTGATCTCTAAACACATTTACCTAAAAGTCGAGTTAACCTGTTGACTAGTAAAGGTGTGATTCTGCATATTTTTGTATCAATATGCAGAAATGCCAAGTAAATTCAGAGCCTGTATCACCAACACCAATCCTAATAGCCATATTTTTTTTAAGTTTGATATATTGCCAAACATCTGGTCTTTAGTTGTTTTTGTGGTAGGACAGAATTTAGACAAAGTTTATACATAATTTTTGTGTGTTTTTTCTAAACACAGTGGAAAAATATAGAATTTGAGAGCAAATTGATGTAGAGTTGAAAAATTAAACAAACTCAAGAGGAAATCTGACACAAAAGTGTGAATCTTACCACACGAGTATCGATGTTGTACTGATAACAATGTGGTGTTGATATTTAGAATAAGTTATGTTAGTTTGGAAGCAAACAAATCTGTCTTGTTTGGACGGGTTGAACAGTGTAGCATTGCAGACTTGCATCTGATCTTTACAATATTTCCCAACATCATGCCCACACTCAAAAAAAGAGACTTCAAACATACTAGAGCGCCAACGTCTGACTTTTTAATTTGCTGGAGTGCATGGCACAAAGACGCATTTTTCTTCCTTCTCCTTGCTTCAAAGACCACAAGCCTTTTCAACGGATATGGAAACTGGCTTCAATCTTCTGGAGGCAATCACTCCTCCGTTCTTTAAGATGAGATAACTTCAGGCAAGGGGAGAGACATCAGTAGGGAGAGGGGCAGGATGTGTGTTTAAAAATAGAATTTCGAATGACTAAATGAAGAAATGGCATCTCCTGGGAGGGCTGAAAATTGTGTTAAATTGCAGCGGTTAGAAAGCAATTACCAATGGGAGGTAGGCTGGAAAAACAAACAACATCTAAAAATGTTTAAGTGTTTAATTCGTTGTCATTTTGTCCGACTCCTGGTAATTTGTCAGTTTACTTGGCACCGTGTCTCTGCAGTGAAACTCTTACATGGTAGTATGATTCACACGTGGCATGTCAAATAACCAGACAGTTTATGTGATTCAATAAGTGGCTTGAGTCACTCGGTGGTTGCAAGGCATGTAAACACCTACACAGCTGTGGTGACATTTGAGTTTTTGCTGTGGACAAAAATAACAAACAAGCAAATATTTTTGGATTGAAAATATGTCTATATTTCTAAACTGTCCATAGAAAGTAGGATAAAAATGATAGAAAAGTTAAGGAGTTTGAAAAGTCTAAGTTAGTGGTCTTTTAGTAAAGATTGACGAGTACAAACAGGTTTTCCCTTAGAGAACTTGCTACGCCCGGTTTTAGGGTAGTCATTCATCCTGTGTTTTTGAGTTAAAAATGATTAAAGTTGACAGGACATTTGAACAATAATTGATAATTATGTGTCATAATGCAAGCATTTTAAAAAGACTGGTGGGAGCACAAGTAAAGCCTGGTGGCCCGCCAGGCTTATAACACTGAGATTAATTTTGGGAAACCTTGATTGAACTGGGCTCTATTAGTTGTGATGCTCATTTTAGAAGATGCAGTTGAAGGAATGTAGAGTGAAGTTGACCTGCTGGAGTTACTCTGTTTACACCTGCTGGTTAAAATGTGGAGCTTTCCTTGTTTACAGTGTCTTGAATCTGTTTTCTTGATTGCAGGAAACAATCCCCTGACAAACTTCAGAGGAAATGTTTGAGCCACAAGACATGCAGGCAGTCCTACCAGAGGGGGAACAGTATGAACTCAGCTTACCCTGAAGTACAGATTAAGGTGAAGTCAAATTTTTGTTCTCTAAAATACTGAAAATATAAGAACTTTCATGCGGATTTAATGTGAAAAGACATCACAAAGTAGTGCATATTTTTTAGAGATAAAAATATGAAAAGTGCATTATGTACTTTGTAGAACAACCTTTCAGTTTCCATTTAGCAGAAAGTTTTATGAGTCGTTACTATACTAGCTTCGGCCAAATACAGACGACATTTTGCAGCTGTTCTTATTCGGAAACTGGATTTAAGAGTAAATGGGCCTGAATTCAAAACTAACCCTGCACTAATTATGAAAATATGTATCATTTTTGTTGCACTTCATTATTATGCGCCACTTTGTGTTGGTTTTTACATAAAAATCCATATAAAGTACATAAAAGTATGTAGCTGCGGCTTGATAAAAGGTGAAAAAGTGATGCTGATTATTTGCCTAATGGGTCTGAGTAACTTAATTAAAAGCATCTTACTCAGCAAGCACAATTTTAATATCTGCTTTATATGTGAATGTTTTAAAAAAGAAAATGAGACTTTCATTGTTCAATCCCTAAAAGCATGCATCAACCTTCTGGCCTAAATAATGAACTGGAAGCACCACATGTTTGTGTTTATGCACATTGAACCTTCAGAGTGTAAAAAATAAATAAAAACAGTTAAAATAAGCCACAGCCGAGTCAATCTTGGACACTACAACACAAAAAACAGCTGCAACCTAAGACCAGACTAAATAAGTTTGGGTCAAATGTAACGAAGTCAGGGAGTGAGTTTATCTTATTTATGCATATGTGTGTTTCTGTTTGACGTTTCATCACTTCCAATTACTTCTTTGTACTCTGAAGAAGACCGACTTCACCTCTCTGACAGCTCCCATTAGGTTCACACTGAGCAGGTCATAGATTGCTTTTTTATCATCGCTTCTGGAAACTTTTCAATTTCAGCGTTTTTTTCCCCCCCCCAGAAATCAGTTTGGACTCACTGAGTCATCGGCTGGTAGAAAAATACACATCAATCACAGAGATTAATTTTGGGAAAGGCTGCATGTTTTTCTTGTTACTTTTTTCTGTTTTCGTCGTTGTTGTTTGAGTTTGAAAAGCCACGACAGACATTCAAAATAAAAGACCATTGACAGCAGCGAACAAGCTCAGAGAATGCTTTTTATTGACATGAAAATGACTAATATATTCGCTGTCCTTTCATTACTGGATGTGTTCGCAATCCAAAGTGTCATTCTTTGCTTTTTCTTTTTGTTTTTTTCAAAATCAAACAATAATTATTATGTCTCAAAAAGCTGCAGATAAACAAGGAAGCTCAATCATGAAATGAGATTAAAATCATGCATCAGTCAGTGCTGAAGGGGTGGAATATTATTCATGTGTTCAGTGGGTGGACTGTTTAGTGCATGGTAGAGGCGTGGATCTAAACAAAGTTTACCAAGAGTTTACAAAGGCACATGTGTTCCTGTTGAGTTTTTCATTCATAAGCTTATAATTATCCATTTTGTGTGTATTTTTTAAATTATTTAGCTTAAGTTAATTTCAAGTGGAAAGCAGGGGAAAGTTAAATAATTAGTTTATAGAGGCAGAGTTGGCACAAAACACCTGATTAATCTGTAGTTTAATCAGGTGTAATCTGTAGTTGGCAGAACAATGAAACCTTTGGGATGGCTGAAACTCGAAGCGCTCTCAATGGGTTGACGGTTATTGATTATTAGTGATGGAGAGCTCCATTGGAAAGAAAGGCATGCTCCCAAGTGGAAGCTGAAGTCGTTTTATTCGTCTATCAAGGTGTGCAGACACAACTTAGTCATTTTTCTTCATTAAAGGGCCAAATTTATGGCTGGGATTTATGCTAAACATGAACACATTAGCATAAAAACAGAGGCAGGGCAATAATTACTCAGACTTAATACATATTGCAGGTGACAGTTGTACACACTCACCGATTTGAACGTATACACTCCAGTGTGTGTTGCATATGTTTGTGTGTCCTTATGTAAGCACACAATGGACATGTCTGCCTGCTGGTAGCTTCGTCATCTCAGCTTTTGCATGCAGAAATGCAACACAGTATCATCGTTTCAGATTAACTATATTTTATTTTATTTCGATGATGCTTTTGACCACTAGAGAGCACCAAAACACACTCCAATCCAGAGGGTGGCATATTAAATGTTTTGCACAATGGTTGAGTTCCTTGGACAGCATGTTGGGGCTGTTGTAATTAATAAAAATAATTAAACATTTCTCCAAAAAAGAAAAAAGAAAATTTGAGTTTGGAAAGTAAAAAAGAATCTCATAAATGTTCTAGCAAAAACAAGAAAATTTCAGAGTTTGAAGAGTGGCAGATTTGCAAGAAAAAAACTCAGAAATATTCTATAAAAAATTGGAAATTTCATGTCTGGTTTCTCACGCCATTTGAGCTGACAAAGTTCATTAAAAAGGCTTCAGAGGCTGATCAGTTTAAAACATATTTTACACTTTGTGTGCATTATTGCTTCTGAATGCAACCTCAGAGCATTCAAGGAATGTCATAAAGCTATGTTGAACTATGTATCTTCTACAAAAAAATCTAATTTGCTTCAAGGTTGCTAATAAGATGATAGAAATACTGCTCCTCAATGAGGCTGAAACTGACAGTGTAGATCGAGAAAACTTCCATAAAAACATAAATATCTTAAAGGAGACATGATTTCTGCCGTGTTAGTATTGCAATCTTTTATGTAAATGTAGAATCTCTGCAGCAGCAAACTCAAAACAAACGTCTCTACCTCATGAAGTCGCCCGATGAAGTACAGCACTGAATCCCCAACATAAATCATGCATATCTCATTTTGAACAAAGATTAAATAACCAATAAACACAGAAGTCTGTTTATTAACCTCGAATATCAATTTAGAAGATGCTTTATGAGTCACGATGCAAACTCATTAAGTTCATTAACCGCACCATAATCCACTGTAATCCTCGGTTATATGTAATGTAATAAACAATGGGAAAATATTTATCAACCTGCCATGACAAACAACTGATAACGCTCACATTGAAGTCGATGTGTTTGCAGAGTAGCATAGATCACAGGAAAAGCATCAAGTGTTGATTTTTCTTTTTAATTTTTTTAGTAAAGTTTCTCATGAGTCCAGCTGGTACCCTGCCACATCTGTCGAAACATTGGGACGCCTCCTCTCCGAGAACCCCCCTGTTTAGTGTCGTCTTTGCTGCGCCGCTCCTATTAAAGCTCCTCCTGTCAACAACCGCTGCCTTTTAACTGTACAGCTCCTTGTCTTTCGTAATTACGTTGTCAAACGTGGAAGAGTCGAGAGTGAAAACGGCAGAGCGGCTGGTCCCTTTCGTCAAGGCTGATCCGTCTTTATCACTGGAGACATCGCTGTGAGGAGAGGAAGAAAGCAACCCAGGGAGCAATTAGGCGTACAAAAAGAACACTGTCACCTCACTTGCAATCACGAGGCAGCGAAAAATACAGAAACTATATTTAATCTCAACACCAGAAGTAAAGCAACAAAAATCACAATGTGGCTCCATCTTTCTTTTTTTTTTTTTTAATAACATAAAAGGATAGTATCATGCTGTCAGGGAAAACCGATAGCACAGGTTTTAATTATGGTGCAGATGCTTTAATTATAGATTGTTTTGTTTATCTGTAGTTCCCACAATCTTTGAGAAAGTTTGCCTTCAGAGGTAATTTATCCTTGGGGGTGACGGGGGCCTGAAAATGGAGCTGTCATTGGAGTTTCTGCCTTTGTATTCAGCTCACTTAAATATTTATGCGTTAGATAAAGTCTGGTGTCATCAGGAACGAGTTTGCCTACCGGCAGGTGGTGGGGCTTGAATCAATGACTCGTAGTGGCATCAACAACAGGAAGCACGAGAAGTTGTGAGGTCAGCGCCGCAGCCATCCATCCCAAAGGAGTGAACTAAAACCAAATGCTCTAAAAGGTTTTCTGCCAATAAACGAATGTTAAAGCTTGCTGTTTTCAAATGATTTCAGTTGGACTTCATTATCCACCTGCTAATGATCGCAGAGCAGTTAATCGTGTCAGCCTTTTGTGATTATGTGGGTAAAAAGATGGACTCAGTAGATGAGCTGCAGCCTTCTTGTCAAAACTCTCTGCCGTAAGCATATCTTTAATTTCTAGCCTCTAAACTGTAAAAATCTGCCAAATTCACACTTTTTATTAATTAGGTCCGGGACTTGTAAACGTGTACATGTATTTTTATGAGTTAAAAAGTTTAACGCAATTAGGTCGCACTTTGTTCCAGCTGGAACCTTTGTATTTGCACGTTTCTGGTACAACTTAGTGACGTGCGATCATCATGGAAAAATAGTATATAATGATAATTTTAATTGCTATTTTCACCCTGTGGTTTGTTCTATACAGTAACTATTTTTCATTTAGCTTAGCCAATTCTGATTATTTTTTTCTTCAAAATAGCTGAATTTTTGCATTTTTCCCATTCAAATGCTTGGAAGAAGCTGGTGAGGCAGCAGCAAGTTGAGCCTTGCATTGGATTGAGCAACCTCTCGCTAAATGCACTGGCTGCCATTCTATGAGAGCATGAACTAGTTTGGAGACATTTTGGACTCAAGACCAGAGTTGGATAGAAACATCCAACCAAACACATGTGGTTGAGCCAAGTGTTGATTCGGAGGGCTGAAAAATAATGCACATTAAACTTTTTACAATGTTATTTGCATAAATATTTAAATGTATATCCTTTTCTTTCCATTGTAGAAGGCACGCTACTTTTTTATAACATAAAATCCCAATAAAGGGATAGTTTAGTTTTTATTTTATCAGTTAAGTCTATCAGCTAAACTCTTTCCTACTGCGAGCTTCTCCAGAAATCAAATCTCTTCCTGTCATGCGGAGTCTTACATCCTTCACAGAGATAACTTTATCAAGCCAGATCTCAAGAACAGATGAAAGTAAATGTGTTCCAAAGACTTCTTTAATCCGCTCACGAAATGAAGGTGAAATGCAAAACCCTGAACATTTAACATTATCGACCTCGTTGACCGCAGCGGCTTTTTAATAATGTATGAATAAATAAGATACTGCTTGATTTTTAAAGGTAATGCATTTTTTTCATCTGCTGCCAAAGGAAACTGCAGGGATTCAGAAGCTCTGTGTTCTTTACTCCATGGTGATAACACCTGCAGATTTAATAAATATTCTCCAAGTGATTTATTTTATACACTGTGGTCCTGTTTTATCAGTACAAAGCAAAGCTCTGCCGGGTAACGCATGATTATGAGCCCAGCTTCCTGCTGCAGCCCAGAAGTCTGTCGGCTCGACGCCGCTGCAAGAGATGATGGGGGACGTTGTTTGTTTACTGTGTGTGAAGTGATCAATGGCAGCACCGGCATGCGAGAAAACCATCAGGGTCAGTGTTCCTCTGAGCACCGGGGAGTATCAAGGAAGAAAAATAAAAAAAACTCTAGACGACCCCGTTGGGTGGCCGCGTTCTCTTTATTCGCCGGATTCAACATTCACACATGCATGGATTCATGGAAGTTGCTGCACAGGCTTGCAAATCACTCGCCGGCGGCAAGAGTATGTGCATGTAGATGAGCCTGTGCCTGGATGCTGGGGACAGGGTAGTCATCGCCACCGGGTCCCGGGAACACAAACATGACGGGTCGACCAGGAGGAGGTGGGGCGGCAGAGGACAAATGGTCACAAAGTCACAGTGTGGCCAAAACGTCGTCATGAAACGCAGATTAACCAAGAGAAGACTCAAAATCCTGAGCAACACGGCTGTCCTCAAGGCTGGGTCAACGTTTGTTACTATGAGGCATTGTCTGTGTTTATCATTGGAAACTGACTCGGAAGGCTGCGGATGGAAAACTCACAACTCCGATGCCGAGAGGAGGGATTAAAGGATCAGAAATTGACAGAATATAAAAGAAAAGGCGGCTAGGAGGGGGAGATAGAAACGTGTTCAGGGGGAAGGAGGAAGAAAGAAACCCCGACGCAGAATAAGTTATGAGCAGCCAAGATGGACAGGACTGGCTGGTGGTGAAGAGAGAATTTAGATTATGTAAAAAAAAAAAAAAAACGTATAAAATGGCACAGAAATGAAATCAACATTTTGGTTTTTTCTTTTGTTAAATTTTTTTCCTGCCAAATACAAGGAGGGAGACAAAATTAAACAAAGGGGGAAAAAATCCCATGAGTCACAGCAAGTCATTAAAATTCTGTTTGGATAATCAGAAGTCACGATTTCAGCTTAAAAAAAAGGGGAAAATTAAAATATCTCTCTTCTGAAATATTACAGATATGACATGCTGGTGTAGTTGATATGCTATCTTACGCGTTGTTAAAATCACAACTGTAAAGTGTTTTGATTTTATTTGCAAGAGTGCCAGGCCCTGTACCTTTGCCTAATTCACCAAAAATAAGACCATAAGAAAACAAATGACAGTTACAGCTGTTAAAATTATGTGAAACCACTTTAAAAGAAATTAATCAAATGAAAAATAAACCCAGGAGAAATTCCCCAACCTATTTTGTTTTTCTGCGTGTTTTGCGACTCTGCTTTATTTTTGTAACTAACAGTATGCAGATTGAATTCATATCCATCAAGTTTAGCAGATGCAAACAATTTGCTGCAGTTTTATTTTCTTTTTCGCTCTCATTAATGTCACCTATCTGAATGACATAAACAGTTTGTTCACATAAATATCCAAAAATATTTAACCTGATTTTCTTCTCTATTTACGGAAGAAATAATGGACGCCACCATCTGTGGATCGATTTTAAAGTTTATCACTCTCATAAACATACATATGCACACAAAGTTAATAATGCTCATTCTCTACAACACAATGATTTCATTTTTCTTTCATTAATATAATGCATCACACCATGTATTTTCTACGTTGATATTGAGTAAAATTTAATAAAGTAAAAAAACAAAATGGAAGCTGCTATTTGCTGCTAAGTTATTACAGCTCATAAAACAATTATACTACCCCTTATTTATTTAATCTAAAATAATACCTTATCTGAGCTCAGGAGTACAGTTAATCCTTTTGCTGCACAGTCGCAGTCGAATTGCAAATGGGGTTGAGAATTTTCCTCTGTGATTTTTGTTAAAAAAAGTAAGAGGAAACGAAGGTTTTAGTTCAAATTTAGATTCTAAGTGTATTGTGATAAGGCTTCCTTGTAATCTCTGTAATCTCACTTTGGGCACATGTTGAACTGATAATTCAAGCTTCTGTAGAGGCAGCCTTGAATGTCATGTCCAATTATTACGAAACTCTCATTTTATTCTTTTATTGCTTCCCACTGTTTTGTCTCCATTTTAAAAAAAGAGGAATTGGGAGGCATCTTTAGCTGAGCTGCGGCACGAATCATCATTTTATCGTCACTAACTGAGGTTGAGGCTCTAATAGGGTAAGAAAGATGAAAAATCTAGATAAAGTTTGTAGCTGAAGAGCTGACGCCAAACAAGAACCATCTTCAGACATTTTCCATCTGACAAACCCTCATTTTGTTGGTATTGCTGAAGTTTTATGTTGTTCATGTTTGTAATTCTGCGTGTTGTTTGCACTGTGATGAAGGGCTTAAGCTTTGAAATGCAAAACTGCAGAATTTAATTGTGTAATCCAGGCTTTGTAAGTGAGGGGGATATGACAGGATAACCAGCACCAGATCCGATCTAACAAGGCACTTTGCTCCGCGGTACACAGCTTTGAGGGGATTGAGGAGGGAAGAGGAAGTGTGAGATTTTAACAAGGGAGAGATTTGAATCTGACTGGCTTTGTGGCTGCTCGACAGTCACAATGATGCGTGCAGAAAGAAGAGAGGCGTGCAGGTTGGAGCTCAGCACCCTCCCTTCCTGCAGATGTTGTTTTTCAAATCAGATCCACGAATCCAAACTTTAGCATATTCCATGCCTGAAAAACCGAAGCTCAAATCCAGTCGCCATCTGAGATGAGATTTTATGAGCAGATTGTGTTTTTATTCTTGGCAGTTCAAAACATGCCGCATGTCTGAAACTGTAGTCCGATATGCCCAGTTGAACAAATTTATGTGCTGCTGCAGTTTTATGACGTTGAAGTTGGGCTACCTGTAAGAAGTGAGGTTTTACAGATTCATTAGTTAAAAACAAAATCAAGTTGGTTTCAGCCAGTCAACTCAATACTGCTCATTAACATTAATTTACATAGTTATAACCAGATACTAACATACATGTTAATGTTTTAATACGTTTAAATATTTCTGACAAAAATTCTCTTCATTTTTAGGTAATTACTTTTTATGTGTTTGGTTGGAATAATTTGCTCTAACTGTAATGTGTTCCACTGGATTTGGTTTTGGTAAAGAGGCTTTATGTTAAAAAAAAAAACAAGAATATCAAGGGCTGCATGAAGGATAACATAATGAAACCTCTTCATTGTTTCAGTAATTGAAGGAATTGAAAACCATGTTTTCTGCCGATGACGCTCTCCTTTCTCCACCATAATCATATTTAAAAATGAGCCGTTTTCTTGTTTCTGGTCATTCGTTATGCCTGCTTAGTGTCTTCCAAACACAAGTTGGAGAAGCCACCGCTCAATTAGTTCAGATTGAAGAGCTGCATAATCAGCAGAAGGCCACAGCCTGATCCAAGTCGGGACCATCTGCGGTCTTGGCTGGAGACACTTTGATGTGTTACACAGCTCTTTATTTTAGGGCCAAGAGAGAAAAAAAAATACCCCACCCTGCTAAGATCAGCTCACACACATCAGTCGACTTACAAACTCTCAAATTACAAAACATTTCTCCTGCCAATGTGTACAGTAATTAATGTAGCAAAGGAGGAAAATACTTCCAAAGTCATGTGGTGAGAAAAACCAATAAAAGATTTTTTGGGAAAGAATACCAGAAAAATGCTTTTCTGTCCAACCATCACAAACATAAATATGGAAGAGGCCACTGAAAAGAAAAAAGTTATTCTGACTTTTTAACTCTAATTTACAACTGTGTGTTAGGGCCACTGTAGACAGGAAATAACGGAAGAGTAACGCATAAATTCTGAGATTAATCTCAGAAACTTTCTTGAAAAAAACGAGCATTTCAGAACTCGAAACTCAAACAAAATAATTATTTTATTTTATTTTTTTTACAATTTTCAGACTTTCTGAGCTCAGAAATGTCCAAGTTTTTCTAGAAAAGAAATGAAATTAATCTCAAAATTTAAGATTTTATTTTTTATATTTAAATTACAAATTTCAGACTTTTGGACCATAGAAACGTCCACTTTTTTTCTAAAATATTTCTGAGATTCTTAAAGTTTGAGCTTTTGTTGGAATTTTCTCTTCCTTTTTTTCTGCCTACAGTGGCAATTGTACAAATCTGACTTTAATCTCAGAATTTTTACTTTTCTCATAATTCTGATTTTAATTTTCTGATATCAAAAGTAAGAATTCTGAGATTAAAATCAGAATTATTTATTGTTTTCAGTTCCTCTTCTGTTCATCGCTTTGATGACCACATTTTAGCTTCATCCATCTGCTTTAGGCAAAACAATCCAGATATTAACAGAATAAAACCTGTTGTTAGTTTTAAGTAAGTCAGCTCCATGCTAACTGTTCCTGAGTTTCTTCAGTTTTGATTTTAGTTTTCCTTTTAAAATTCATTCACTTCTTCAGAACCGCTCTGTGCCTGGACCCTTTAAAAGTCCACAACATGACAGTAATGTAAAAATAATTTCTAACACTGGCTGTTTTTCTTCCAACTTGCTCCTTGACCAGCTAATTGGAATTTCCTTGGCTCAAATTCAACACCTCTGATAAAAAAAGAAATGAATAGCATTCAGAAGTGCAAGAGCTTTTTTATTACCCTGTTGTACGTGTAAACTCCTGGCTCAGTCTGACGCCTCCAGCTGGCATTGTGACAGTTTCTCTCTCTGGAGTGCAGTAGCACTGAGACAGTTCAGATTAAGCCCACAGAACTAATTCTCATTCCTCGTGAGGAGCAGATTACCGCAGCTGAAAGTAGTAAGTTAAATTCATCACCAGCTCAGCGGAGGATGCTGCTTTGTCCAATTCCCTCCCAACAAGATTAAACAGGAAACTTTTTATTAGCCGCTTTTGAATGTTCAGGCATTCGCAGACAGGTAACGGCCGAGACGGGAAGAGGCGTGACTTCAGGATCTCAAATTTTTAATATTTGGTTTATATTCGAGTATTATCATAATGCCTTCTCATTCTAAAAGTTAAACTATTGTTGTTTTTTTTTCGAAAACAGGAATGTTACCGTAAAAGTTTCTAAAGCCAACTAATTATTCTAATATAGAGCTCGTTTCTATGGAGGCCCAAAAGTGCCAAATCATGACTAAAAGAGGCATCATTATCTAACTATTTTAACATTAACAAACATTTTTAGGTAATAAATAAGTACTTTGAAGCAATTTGTTACAAGATGATTTGTTTGTGCCACTTTCCTGCGATTTACATAAACCTTACATATATTTAGAATTTATTATGTCCAGATTTCATTTAGTATTAATTGTAAAGACATAAATATTCATTCTAAACCATTTTTCTTCAGTTTATTGCGATATTTTAAACAGTTTTGAGAAAATGATTCATAAAATTGTCATGTTACTCCTATCTGTTGATTTATTGTAATATAAAGCACTGTTTTTAATAAAAAATCACAATGTAACAAGTTCTTGAAAGTTTATTTCTGTACTTTAAACATTTTTGAAAAGATAAGTTATGAAATTTGTCATGTTATTCCATTCCCTTTCTTTATTTGCGTTGCTTTAATGTATTATAAAGCACTGTTTTTAATATAACATCAAACTTTATTTACATCTGAGCACTTTTATAAACTCTAATAATAGACCTCTTGTATTAAAAACCATAAATCCTGTGTTCAAGCAACAACAAAAGTCTGGTAAACTCTAAAAACACCTGCTGTAGCGTTTCTCATCTAATAATGCTAATTAACTACAAGTTTGTAAGATGATTAGCTGTAAAATGAGCAGCCTGGAGAGAGACTGAGTCCTGAGCTGCTCTTGCATCAGCGTTGTGAAGAACGGCTCACAGGAAGAAGTTGAAAGGTGAAGCTTCGTCAGAGTGCGACGCTTCCTTTTTGTCAGCAAACGATGTGAGCAGCTGAGATCAATCAATCAAATTTTATTTGTATAGCACATTTCAGCAGCAAGGCATTTCAAAGTGCTTTACATCATAACAAACATAAAAACACAAAGTCATGTAACATAGAATAAACAACCAAAACATTAATTTAGACCGTCAAATTTATAACTTATCCATTTATCAAAATGTTTAAGTTTGTGCGGATCCTGATCTTTGATATACTGCCAGTCGTTTGATTTTAGACTCTATTGGCTAATTTTTACTTATCCCTTTCCCTATCACGTCACGGAATTTAAGTGCCTGTTTTCGCCGGACTTCGCCGTCCGTTTTACCACGGGTATTAGCCGGGCCCCGCTGCCNCTAATTTTTACTTATCCCTTTCCCTATCACGTCACGGAATTTAAGTGCCTGTTTTCGCCGGACTCCGCCGTCCGTTTTACCACGGGTATTAGCCGGGCCCCGCTGCCCACAACAGGACAAGGTCTCAACCTTGCAGCACCAGGCTCCGTACACCTCTACACGAAATTTTGCGCTAGGACTTCGCCGTCCTACACGGATTTTGTGCACTATTTTCACCTCAAACCTTTTGTCAGATGTATAAACTCTAGATAGTGTTGAGCAACGAAGAGGTGGGGGTGCTTCAGACCAGACAACCAATACTTTTTTAATGTGGACAGTCAATATAAGAACAAAAAGTTGGCAATAAAAACCTGCTAATTATCTTATGGGTTTTACAAACTGATACATTTCAGTTGAAGCTTCGTCAGAACTGTTTACAAACATTTCAGTTGTAAACAGGTCAGTTGTATTTGTGGCGATGGATTAGGACAATAGATTCATACTTAAAAATTCTTGAGCATATTGAAAACATGATGCGTTACTGTTTTCTTTTGGGTTGCCGTCCTGTTTGAACACCCTTATGTAAACTAAACTCACATACCTAAGCATGATTGATAGTGCTAAGACCCTCTTCCTGGTTCTGATTGGTTATTTTTGATTGAATGGTGTATTTTTGCAGTAGGGCAACATGGAGGAGGGAGTGAAGCTCGATTTATTCATTTATTTATTTTTTTTTACAGATTATCTATCTATAGGACACTTTTAGCAAATAAGTAAAAAAATGTTTAAAGAAGTTGCACAGTGTAGCTTTAGGATGCAACGACTTCTTACCCAAATCATTGTTGCAACATTTCTTTATTTCACACTCCAAAAGCTTCAGTAACGTATAAAATGAATGTGACTTTTTTTGGCTTTTGCATGAATAAATAAGAAGAAATTTACAGTATAAAGTGTAGCCTAATGAGACAGCATGGACCAGAAGTTGCTGTCTCCTCTGCAGTGCGTGGTATACATCAGAAACAAAGCGGCGTTCGTTTCGGGTTGGCAGACACCCGACGCCCACCAGGGAGCAGAGACACACACTCATAGCTCTGACTGTGCCCCTATTCAGATTAGCCTTGATGAGGCTCTGTGCAGAGGGGTTAATGAACAATTGAGACTTTACTTCTGCTTGAGGATGTGATGATCAACTGCTGTGACTGAAAACTCAGTATTATGCTGACTTGTTTGTTCATGTGGCTTCTGGCAGGTAGATGCAGATCCACCAGACACCTTTTTTTTTTTTCCCTCCATGGTCCTCAAACTCCCCAAAAACATTTCTTTATATCAAAAAATGTCTTTGCTGTTATGTTTAACCCTTTCCAGACAAATAGTTAATCTCCACTCAGAATTTAAACTCAGAATAAATCCAGCTGTACTGTGAAGGTTTAGGTGGTTTGATCCAAGGAATTACTGAACATCCTGCTTTTGTTTTTGTTTTTGGGGTTTTTTTTGGTTCTATAAGTAAGACATATTAAAATTGGTTTATTTTGTAAAACTACAATGGAAAACACATTTTTTGCACTTTTTTTGAGTCAACATCCAATGTTGCGACTGGCTCACACCATGAAAAAGAAGACAGGGAACGGTAGGAAGATGGCATGGCGTGTTTTTTATTGACGCATGAACAAACTTATTCATGTTTGATTTTAACTACCTTTCTTATTTAATGAAAACACTGCAATTGCGAAATAGTTTTTTTTTTTTGTCAACATATCAAAAGTTTTGTGCTCATTCATAATGAAAATGAAGACAAGAGGAAGACAATATACGATTTATTGCACAAATAACTAGAGTTATTTGCGCAGAAATTTCAATCTCTGGATGAGTAAAACTTGCAGACACCTAAAATGTCTACAAATGTTTAACGGTGATAGAGATCAGGGAGTACAGATAGTTTTGTAAAAAAATTTAAATGAAATGTTCACATTTTATTCTAGGGATGTCTTCACATGAAAATTTGTGCATCAATCTGAGTTTTTTTTTGTCTTTTAAACAAATCATTCAGTAACTTCTAACATGACTTTCACGTCAAAATGCTGCAACGTCTTGTTGAGACATGAACCCCATTATTTCTGTAAATGTGCTGTATAATCAATTCTTCATTATGGCAGTTTTGTTCTTCAGTTTTACACTGAAAAATAAAACCGCAGCTGTAGACTTTTTGCTGTGATTCGACTATCAAATCAAATCTGGTGCAAGTCTAGATTCACGGTGGTTCTATAAGAATTTGCATGTCGGAGGCATTCCAGTAATTTAAAGCACAGAAGCAATTAAACTAAAAGATGTCTCCAGGGTTTCCACCTGGTTTGAACCCAAACAAACCCTCTGATCTGTGTTAAGTAGCTGCATTCATATTGCCAGACCTTATCTGAATAGAATTCAATTATTTTTTAATCCAAGCAGCAGCAACGCAGTCAGGGAGAACAATCAGTGCAGGATCTTGGACAAGTTGGGGCAGTTTTGGATCGCAGTGGTTCGGTGACATAACATTGCCCCCTCATGGTCAGAGGGACGTGAGAAAATGGAGGCTGTATTTATGCAGTGTGCATTTTTTTGTGGAAAAACACAAATTTATTGTGCCGCATAACTTTTCTTGTCTCTCATTCGTTGAATCAGGGCACCTTCAGGCAAACACACAGGGAATGAGCTGCAGGGAAGAGTTTTTTTGCCCGTGCCATCTGCCTTCTCCTTATGTGTTGCTCATGTGAAGCAGAAGCAGACCAGAGCTCCAGCTTGCAACTCTGAGCTGCTCCTCTCCTCCAGATTTCACCTGATTGTATTTCTATTTTTGTAGAGTCCAAAAAAAAAAAAAGGTACATACTGGAAAATGAAACATGAAGAAAATCTTTTAATTTAACTAGCGTAAGATTTTGTAGATTTGCCCAATTCAATTTGTTTTAAATACCGACACTGACAACTTAAAGTATTCATTTTGACTTTTAAAGACATATTTGAAACTTTGTTTTTTCTTTGTGTAACAATAAGACAACAGGGAAGATTTTCAAAAGCAAGAACTGGGGCACAACTTTATGCATACAACATATTTGGAAAACCTACCTCACCAAGTAGCAAAGGAATCACACCGTTTCTGTAGCAATTAACGAGCATAATTCATAACGAGCAAATAACTGGCATAATTCTGGCTGGACATTTGACCACTTTATTAACATAGTTAATGGTAGAACTCATTTAAATTGGTCAGTCTCTTAAGCTTACTTGTAGGGTTGGGGCTACAAGTAAGCCCCAACCCTTACTTTGGGTTGGGGCTTTAATATGTATTTGAAAACAAGTTTTAATGTGTATTTCGGATCATTTTACTCTTTGTAGACAAAAAAATAGTGTCTGAGAACAAAACTATCACCTTCAGGTGAAAAAAAATTGGCTTGAATGACCAGAAAAATCCAGTTTCACAATGAAGGAACTTTACCATGAACATGGACTTATCCAGTGTTGACCAAGAAAGAAGTAAAAATCTTCACCGCAAAGCGGAGACCGTCTAAATGTCTCTAGGAGAAAATGTTTATGGTCAGACAAGACCATTTTGGACATAGATGGACACAATAAAAACAAGTATTTAACTGTACCAGCCAAAAATGGTGTCACCAGTGGTACCAATCAATCAATGAAGTTTATTTATATATAGCATAAAGTGTTTTTCAGCAGAAAAACAGAAAACTATAAAAACTTCACCATGTTGATTGTAAAGTTTCTTCATCTTTAAAATCATCAATACATGTCAAATATGTTGGCAAATGTTTCATTAGTTGTTTCATTAATTGTGATTCAAATCAACTTTATAAACAGTTTAGTTTTTAGTCTTGATTTAAAGGAACTCTGTGTTTCAGCTGTTCTGCAGCAGAGAAAAGCTCTTCAGGACGTCAAAGACTGACTTTACAACTGTATTTATGTGACTCTGAAGGTTCAGGTCGGAGTCTGGTGTATGATAGAGTGCCTTCAAATTTTCTTACATCATCTCCAGTCAACAGAAAAATCCCTGGAAGATGTACGTAACTGGCATCAACTTGAACTCTGTTAAACGTTTGTAGGCTTTGCTTAAACGGTGGATCAATGCCAGTAACTGATCAGTTCTTAGAAAAGTGATCAAGTATGTAGTAAGATCCCAGGATCTTCTTTATAAACACTGTGTGGACTCTGCAACTTTCTGGAGTGTTTTTTTAACAAATTGGACATTAACATAGCACTTTCTAATATACAGTCATATTCTATAAATTAGGACATACATCCCAATTAGCTTAGTCAGCTTAAAAGTACTTTAGTAGGTAGGTTTTTGTTTGGTCTGATGTCCTATTCTAATTTTTCATTTGCTGTAAATGGAAAATTAGCAAAATTAACAGATAGATGGTTTCCAAACATCCATCTCTGTGTAATTAAGCTACAAAATGACTTTCATGTAGTTATAAAGTTCTTGAAATAACTATTTAATAGGTTTGTATATCTATCTCTTTGTCTTGAAATCAAATTTTCTAACATTTGTTCCTCACTTTTACATTTTTATGTTCTTAAACCCATCAGTAATACTTTCCTTGTTTCATTTTAAAAGGCTGGAACCTTGAAATATCAGCTAGGAGAGCTGAAATCAACCTGCAGTGGTTATTATCTGCTTTGGCACCAAAAGAAAACGGAGTATTTATTGCACATGTTCAGTCACAAAGAACACAGGAGGCTGTGGAGGAGAAAGCAGAGCCTTGACAGCCTTTAATCGAGATGCTCACTGTTTCTTCAATCTGTCTGGATATTGTTGTTTGTCTCATAATAAATTTACAGATAGATGGTTGTAGCTTGGAGAAAAATATTTGTTAGGTAAACTGAGACAAGAACATTTTCAGGAGATTCAGAAAAAACTAACAAGTTAGAATTGTAAGTTTTCAGATCAACTAATAAAAAAAACTTCTAACCAACTCTTTATGTAAAAAAAAAAAAAAAAATGATACTGCAAGAGAAAACATTTTATCAAGTATTTTTTGTCAAGTTTCTGGTGCAAATATCTTGAAATGAGACAAAACTAACTAGCTAGTAACTTTTCAGCAATTTATAAGAGCTTGTTTTAAGTCAATAATTCTTTATTTTCCATTTTATAAGTGAAAAATCTGCGAGTGGAACTAAATATGAGGAATTATTGATTTGAAACAAGCTTCTGTGTTGCTAAAAAGCTACTTATAAATTAGTTTTTCATATTTCAAGTGCAAATTAAGATATTTGCACTTGAAACATCAAAAATACCTGGTAAGATTTTGTGGGTCACATGTTGAATGAAAAAATTAAATTGTAACTAAACCACAAATGAACTTTTTTTTTCTTTTAATAAAAGTTGTATTAATTGTTTCATAAGGTTGCTAAGTTGTGTTTATGTGTGTAAACTTTTTTTAATTCTGCAATGTTTGATCCAAAATTGTCTCAGCTCTGCCCTCTTCTGGTCGAATGGTTGAACGGTTGATGTGTAAAGCACCTTATGGTCTATTGGACTTGAAAAAGTGTTTTACAAGTGCGGGCAATTTACCTTTTTTTTTCCATAGCATTTTATATCCTTATGAGAGCCTACAGATTAAGGTGTAATAGAAAAAAAGTGTGATTTTGTGACATTAATAAAAAAAAAAAAAGATATGAGCAATCTATGATTCAGTTGGAAAAGTCAATAATACGGCATTTTAGTTGGTTTATTTTAAGTTAATCCAACGTGATCGTCTTTTTCTGCCTCATAAAGGTTTGTGTTCCCAGGTGAAGACTGTTCTGATTTCTTATTATTATTACTATGATCAGTCTGGCAGCATTCAGCTTCATCACTCATGCCATGAAGCATTCACTTGTATCAATTGAGAAAGAAAGAAAGAAAAGTCACCCAGTGAGTGAAGACCGCCTTCCAGTGGCTGAGAGAGAAGTTCAGCCAGGAGGGCAAAAGCTCTCCCAAAAACTGATGATTTCCAGATGGGAACCAGACTGTCTGGCCTTAACGGGGAACACAAACACTCACACACATGCTCAAAATCAAGGAGGGAGTGTGAGATCTGACAGAGGGAGGAGGAAATATAAAATCCTGCACAATAGAATTGCAGGAGTTATTTTTGTCATGATTGCAGTGAGTTTGACAAGCAAAGTGTGTGTGTTGATTTGTGTTTGAGGATCATCAGCATGGCGCCGAGGTGGTGGGCTCTTCTCGCCGTCGTTTACCTGTCCAACCTGCAAGCGGCCGCTCGGCACCACAGGAAAGGTAGGACCACGCTCCTTAGAAAAAATAAGCACATAAATCCTGCCGTTTTAAAACATTTCACCGCTGTTATTGAGAAATATTAGCTTTGAAAATTAATTTCTCATGTTAAACTGGAATCGTTTTCAAAAGCTACAAACCTATAATAAAATAGAAATAAGCCATAAATAATGATAACTTGGTCTCAGAGGTGCTGCTGTGAAAGAATGTGTTTATCTTCCGGAGTAATTGGGAACACTTGACACGCAGCTCTCAGTTTCCAAAGAAAAATGACTGGCTTGTTGTTACTGGGTACAGACACTCAGGAAATTCCTGTCCTAATACTCACATCCCTCAAAGTCTTTCGACAACACCGCTGATAAAATATCAGGATATTTACTTCGGTTTTTAATATTTTACATCTTTTTTCTAGATAAAGATAAAACTTTATACAACTTATTTTCAGAAAAAAAGCTTCTCTTCTCCAGTTTTACAAAAAAAAATATAGATGTTTAAACGACTATAATGACTTGTAATTTTAAAGTTTTCTTTATACAAAAGTGCAAATAATAATCTCTGTAGTTTGTTGTGTTTCCACAGTTGCCACCTGATTTTACTCTGATTTTGAGCTTTGTTTATTCACAACTAAAACAAATTTAGTGAATATTTTTACAAATTTTCCCTCCGCCTGTCAGCTGAAAACATTCACTTAGGAAAAAATGAATTAATCAGATTTATTTATTCACTATTATGTCCAAATAAAGTGAATATTTCTTTTCATTAATAAAAGCAAATTTTAGTTCCCTTCAGCTAAGCTGTGTAACGTTGAGTAATGTACACAGAACAGATCAAATTCTCTATTTATTTATTCTGGTCGCTTCTCAATTTTACTTTAATTTTATCTGTCGGTACTTCATTGTCATAATGTCCATACTGGAGGTATTTTTAAGATATTCTTATATTCAGAGGGGTAAATTTTGTGCTGCTGCAACAAATGAATTTCTCCTGTGTGGGATTAATAAAACACTTCTGTTTTTTTGCATGCTGCTAGTTGATCCATGTAAAGACTGAAATCTGCATGTTCTTAGCTTGACCTTTCCCCTTTGACCCACTGATTCTAATCTCTGGCTGTTTGAATCCGAAGTAATACACTATACGTTTATAAATATGTATTTATGTCACATAAAGTCACTGTTGTGTCGTCGCCCTCCTCATTTATCGCCAACATTACCCGATGCTTTCTGATGACTGCCCTTCAGAGAACTTTCTTGATCCCTTCTTGTATATGTTCTCATGTTTTTTATTCTGCATTTCTGCTCCCATGTTTTAAATCACAAAACTGTAAAATTTCAGGCAGTTCTGTTCTGTAGCACCAGAAACATCGATGAGTCTTTGCCAGGTTTTGACGAAATGAACTTAAAACCAAACGTCTGTTGTTGCGCTGAGCTGCCAACAGAAAATGTCAATAATAAAGAAGTAAAGTGGTTGCACATATTTGTTCTCAATCATCCCTCTTTGTCAGTTCTCCCTGTAATTCAGCGTGACTTTATTGCAGCTCACACTCTTACAGATTGGACTCGCGCTGGGAGTATTGATGCTGCAGCCTGCGTTTGCTCTCAAAACGCTTGAATTTGTATCCGAGTCACAAGAATGTTGCCTCTTGACTGGATTTTAACACTCATCCGGAGGTGAATTGAAATGCAGAAGATGAGCTGCTGCTGTGAGGGTTTCATTCTCCTTTCTGTCCTTTTCACCTTTCTCTAATGCACCCAGAGAGATCTGGACTTCTTTTTTTAATCCATTCGTTTTTTGTTGTTTTTTTCTTTTGTCTTGTCAAAAGAAAAAAAAACAACACATCCCAGTAGCCAGGAGCTCTGTTTAGCCCAGCTAATTAATGCATCATTTGTTGTTCTCTCATCTCCTTGCAAGCAGTTAGCAGGAGATTATGAGCTCCCTGCCTCCACATGATGACATGCAGGGGAAGTCTGCACATACAAACAATGTGTGGTGAACTGGAGGACAGAAGGAAACCAAAACAAAAGCATCAGAAACGACAAGGGAGCCGAGTCAATGTGATCAGACATGTGGGCTGAAATTTATTCTGATGAATAGCAAGGACTTAAATGTGTCCGTTTCCTGAATTAGCATGGAAAAGATTTTATATTTTTGTTTTTAAGGGTTGTAGAAAGTGTTTTATACAATAAAGGAAACAGGTGGCAATGAATAACAAGTCAAGGAAATGTTGGTATGTTAATATAAGTGTCTATAGACATAAGTAAGTATTATTGGTCTAATTTCTAGGGCAAATATGTCAGTACATTAAAATAAAGCCAAACTAACTTGCATGTCATTTTTCAGCATGAAATAGGAGCTTGTTTTAAGTCAGTAACGTCTGGAGAAAGTTTTAGTTTCACCTGCAGATTATTTCACTTTCAATACAGGAAAATATCTTGTTACAAGTGAAATAATTTGAAATAATAAACTTTTTCATGCATGTTACAGAATTATTTATTTAAAACAGGTTTCTTCTGAGTTAATTTGGCCTTTATTTCAAGTGTAATAAGATAATTTGCTCTAAAAACTAAAACAAAAATACTGTTTTTTTTTTTTCAATGTGGGACTAACAATTATGCACACACACATCTAATTGTAATTTGAGAGACCAGAGGAAATTGGAGTACCCAGAGAAACCCACACATGCACAGGGAAAACATGCAAACGCCATGCAGAAAGACCAGAAGACTCGAACCTAGAATCTTGCTGCTGTACTCATGCTATATTCAGTTAGGCTACTTTTCTTTACAATTTATTATAATTTTGTTGTATGAAATAGAAATTTTTAAAAGATGCAACTCACTCCAGTCTTTTTGAGATCTCATCCCTGCAGTGGGTTCTGGATAAGCAGTAATCTTTAACCTCCCAGTTTGTTACCCCGGGCGACAACCAATAACATTTTGGTTTGCATCATAAAAAAAATTATGTTTACTCTGCTGCTGATGTAAAGTTGCAGCTGAGTTAGTTGCTATGGCTTCTCTTTATGTGCTGCAATCACACTGAGAAGGTTTGTGCTGATCAATATGTTATACTTTTATGACTAAATCCTCAGAAACATTTAGGTTCTGAATTTCATTGCGTTTGAGTTCAGTGATGTGAGTTCAAGTGATTGAAGTCTTCAAGAATGTGAAATTTGTTTTCTGGCAGTTACAGAGGGAGCATCAACCTTTTTTTTAAAAATTCATTTATTTATTTTTTTTGTTTTTCTAAAATATCCTAAGATTTTTTTCTGTTTTGTTTCTGTGAATCAACGCTGGCAGAATGTAAAAATAAGCAGCGATTCCATGAGCAGCAAAGTGTTTTCTCATAAAGCTGCAGTTTTTATTCTATATTCATCCACCAGTTTAGGTAGACACTGTATGGGATAACAGTAATACCAAAATGTTTATATCTAATGATGAACTTGGTGACTTTAAAACATGTTTTCCCTGGTTGGGCCAAGATTGAAGCCCTGAGACAAAAACCATCTTTATTTGATAATATGAAACATTTAAGTGCAAGACAACATCATGGATAGAAGAAATGAATAACAGGGCAAATATTTACCATTATGGCTTACAGAAAATAGTCCCAGTGTCAAATCTTATTTTTTATAGCCTCTCATTATGTGAACCTATAATAAAACCACGTATCGCTGTATCCTTTCTAAAAATCGGAGATGAACAAAGCAATTATTTTCCTTAGTGTAGCTCTTTAGCACTTTGTGAGACATCTGTTGCTTCATTAGGTGGTAGGATGTTGGTGGAATGCTACACAGATGACCTTTTGACCTCTGGCTGCTGTTGGTTCTCGTCTGCTTTCTGTTCTCTGTATTTAGAAGATGTGAAGGTTCAAAGGCAGATCTGGAGAGGCTTTTTGTCTTCATTTAAAAGAATCATGGCGAGTCCATCCTGATGCATGAGCTGCTGCTCAACTGGATGATGCACGACTTCCAGAGCTTTAATATTTTTTTCTGGCTGTTTCTGCGGGGATGAGGACGCATGCTGAGCCTTGAAGGTCGTGAAGTTTCAGTACCAGAGCTGCTGCCTTGTTCTGCATTTCAAGTCATTCCCTAGACTGGTGGTTATTACCTTTTACATCTGGGTTATGGGGTTAGTACAGTTTGTCTTTCAGTTAAGATAAAGTTATGAATGAGAGCTTAAAGATATATTTACCATGAGGCATAATTGGGTGCGGTGGTGACCCAGAAAAATCCATAGAATAATGAACTTATTATACATTTTCCTTGATTTTTTAAATTTTTTGTTATTATTTTAGTGATATATTCAGCTGGGTTTCCCCTAAAATATTTGCTAAGCCCGGTGCTCGGCGCGCTACGGTAGTCATTCAGCTGCCCGCCGTGTTTTTGAGTAAAAAATGTTTCAAGTTGACTAAAAATGTGAAAATATAATATTGATAATTATGCATTACTGGAACATTGGGAGATTTATGCCTAAACACCAACTATACAATCTTGAAAAAGACAAAAAGGCAATAATTCAAAAGAAACTTAACAACGCCAAGCCTGGCGGGGGCACAAATAAAGCCTAGTGGCCCGCCAGGCTTATAATACACTGACGGAAATAATTATTGAGTATCAGGTATAGCATAGAAGCTTTTTTTGTGTTTTTGTGACACTGATGTAAACAGTTTTGGTTTCTCATCATCTTCTTGTTCGAACAGTTGTAGCAAACATGTGAATAAAGTGTTTGGATTCAAAAATAGTTTAATAGTTTAATAAATCAAACACAGGTATTTTAATACATGTTTTTGCACCTTCATAGCTTAATTTTTGGAGAATTGGGCTACAAACACCTCTAATCTCATATAAAACAAAAAAATACATAAGTTACATATTGGCCTACTCATAATTTATAGTATTTTATAAATGGACTCTACCTGAGAGGTTCAAACATCCTGCTTATGGTTTTGCTGAGAGCTTTCAGATAAACTGTGGATTACACATAATGGGCCATGATTTGGACAATTATCATCCTGACGCTGGTACACAGGGAGAAAGATGTTCTGCACATCCTGCATGTTTTAGCTGTTAAAGCAAAGCCGAAGCAGCGACTGGAACTGAACCAAGCTGAAGACGGGTCCGCTTGGTCCACTACACGAGGATTTGGCTGACCTTATAACTGTAAACTGGAGCTAAACGTGTCTGTCTGGCACAACCGCAGAGCTAACACGGCAGATTTATGAGCCAATGCGGTGTTGTAGAAGAGCTGGGTCCAAATTCAGATGAGACCCTGTGCTTTTTATTTGTTGGGTTTTTTTTTTAAAACAAATATGCAGAGTGAGAGACCGGAGAAAACCAGAAAACATGACTCAGTGGATTATAACGGCAGAATATCCAGAAAATGTAGAAAACTTTCCTACATTTTGATTGGTTAGAAAGCAACAGAAGGAGGAGCTTGCCCAGGGTGACATGTATGCTCTTTATTATTATTATTGCTGCTACAGTAGATTTTAAAGTATTTTTCTCATTTGCAGATATGAAACTCATCACCAGAAAATGACACTTAGAGGTGAAAATGTCACATTGAACTGAATATTGTCTTAATGTTGTGAGACCTTAGACGCCACACATCATTGTGTTTTCTGTAACAACACAACTCCATTTATCAATATTATATCCCATTCAGTTTTTTTATCAACAACATTAAAACATCTATTTTTCAAGATGGTAAATTGACATGTTTGATAAAGTCCTTGGCGAACATTAACTTGTTTCGTTTTATTTTGATATAACTCTTTGATACCTCGGTGTGGATCTAGTTAACTCTGCGGATGTGGTGTTTTCATAACAAGTTGTGTTGTTGCACGTTGCTTTATGTGTGTCTGGACATAATCTGCAGCGCAGGTCGCATGATTCAGTCAGGAAAGGAACGTAACTGCAATAAGTGAAAAACAAACTTTTTGTTTTTTTATTTCAGTAGAAATTTAATCTTTATTTTTTTCCAGTTTCCCTCTTCGCATTATCTGTCTTCTTGCTACCCTGCTGCCCTGAAGTGTCTTGTTTCACCACCAATCGTAACTTTTTGTTCCTGTTTTGGTTTCTAAGAGCTTCCTTTGATTAGGCTTTATATACTTCCACAGTTAGTGATTCTTACCAGAAGCCACTTCAAATGTCAATAGTGTCATTATGTTACATTGCTATTGGGATGCCCACTGAAGCTTGCCATTTAGTCATAAATTAAAGCAGAAATTGCAGCCCTGAGGTGTTACAGACGAAAGGTCCACAGAAAATTATCAGTTTAAAGGTTACATCAATGAAATGCAACACAAAGACATTTAAATCCATGCTGAATATTGTGCATATTTACTCTGCTCTTAGTTGTCAGATCCTGGAAGCTGTGTCCTGTGAATATGCCCAACAATTGGACTGGAAATGGCATATTTTAACCCATTTCTGATTTCTTCTGCAACAAATGAGGCAGCAGGTGTTTAATTCCACCCACATCGGATTATTGGATCCAAAGCAGATATTATTTTCTCTGGAAGCACCAACTATAGTGTCACTCATACAGCAGCATCCACATATTGGGTCGAAGACCAATTACCCTCCTCTCAGCTGGAGCCAGAGCCTCTGCCACCCACTCCATATTTAAACTGTAATGAATCTGTGTTTACTCGACCTACGGCCCACCCGCGCCCTCGCCTCGTTAAATAATGTGCTGCTAAATTTCTTAAACACAGCCCAGCTTGTCTAATTGAATTTCCTGTCGTCCAGCTCTGTATCCATCTGCGTACTTGATAAAGCGCGGGGCGTACTCCCTGATCAATCCCACCTTCCTGCACTCAGAGGATGACGCTAAGCTGCTGTTTGAGGTCAGTTTGGATTTTTAGATCAGCCTTAGTCGATGTTTGGAAGAAATCGGTTGAAACTTTGCAAATACGTGTCTATTCGAGCACTTCCTGAATTTTTGTTCCTTTCTTTGCAGATTCTTCTTGCCGGAATGCAGATCCAAGGTGAAGAGCGCCCCCTGCTGATCCCAGACGAGGAGCTGGCCTCCCTGAGCAGCGTGAAAACACTGGAAGTTATCTGCGAGGATGTGCTGCCGAAGAAGCTTTCCGATATCCGCCGCCTTCTGGCGGAGCTGGCACAGCGGCGGCGACCACTCGGCTGGCAGGACTTTGAGAAAACGGTGCTGACTTTAGTCTACAGCTCACAGACACTCAGTCAGATCAGCACCCAGCACCAGAAGGAGCTGTGGATGGAGACGTTGGTGCAACTGGTCCGTGCTGTTCAACAAGACCTCACACCGACCTGAGAAAAACTGAGCTTCCGTCTCGATACTTCATGGTTCAGTTCGTTTAATACAACAGCTTATTAGGGACAATATAGATAGAAAAAGAAGAAATACATTTCTGCCAAAAAACTCAGAAATGTTTAGATTAATCTCAGAAATGTTCAAGAAGAAACTAGGACATTTCTCAAAGACTAAAGTCGAAAATTTTAACTTTAATGGCTGCAGTAGTTTGACCTTTGTCCTGCCTGTTTGATGTCTTCAAAAAACTTTCAGTGTTTTTCTCTGTCTAGAAACGATTTCTCAGCTCATTTAAACGACTTCCAAAAGCTATTTTACATAAAAAGCGAATAGATTCTCAGCGCATCAATATCCTTGATTGCTCATTTAAAGAAACGTCTGAATGTTTGCTTCAAAGGGCCCAATTTTTCCCCACTTAATGCCGGGAAAGGGATTTCTTCTAATAAGGTTTTTGTGGATTACTTATTTCAGAGTTGGTGGAGGGTAGTTATGGGTCTTTTGAGTGGTTTTCTCTCCTTCATGGAATTAGTTTTGCTTTTGCTTTCACTTTTATTTGTTTTATGCTTATACAACAATTTCCAGGTTTAATTTTTCCAGACCTAGTGGAAAAAAAATGGAAAGGAAAAAAGAAAACGATATGCAGGCTCTTTCTGGTTATAACTTGAAACTGAGTACAGTTTAATTGTGTAGGGAGAATATTGTGCAGCATTTAGCATGAAAACAACAAAATAACACAACAATAAAGGATTTACAAAAGGTTAACCCCTTCACAAACTAGAGATTTTGTGCACAATTAAGAATGTTTGAAAGTCAAAAATTGCATGGTGCAGGTGGAATCATGCTGTGGGTTCAACTGCCAGTAACACTGGAACGTCGCACAAAGTGGGTGGGAAACATCAACGGCTTGGTGGCTGAAACGTGGACAAAATTCTGCATTCTCAGCAGCTTATTTCTAAATGAAATAACATTAAATTCAGGATTTACCTTGTAGAAATATAAAGTTATGTTTAAAACCTGGATGTGTACCAGGAAGTCCTCAAAGTTTAATCTTTACCTGTCCCACCAATACGATTGGTCAGAAATTCAACCAGAAATACTCCAGAAGTTGTTTCTGACGAACAAAAGCATGTAAGTCAAGTTGCATCTCATCAAATATTAGTGGAAATTTATTAGTTTTCCAGTTTGCATGTATAATTTTGACCTTATGTGAAGTATCGATCCTCATTGTTGCCTTTCCACCCTGAAACGGTTAAAAAAAACTACAATTCAATGGGAATCACAAGTTTAGGTAAACTTTATATTATTTCCTAGGTTTGTAAATCAGTCACTAATTTTCTGCTGAAGAGATTGAAATAAAGAAAAGTCCATTTTGGTTCTGAAGCAGATTTAGAAAAAACAAAAATATTATTATTATTTACATAAATTATTGAGTGAAAATGTAACTTCGAGTCATTTATCCACTTAGTGGATAAGAAGCTGAAATGTATCCAGAACAGAACCAGGATGCAACTGCCCTGATGTTCGTGTTAAGTGAGCGCCACCAAGTGGTCGCATGCGGAACTGCTATTTTTCCAACACGGCTGATGTTTCACACTGTGATCATTTCTGTTTTATACCAACTGGAGAAATTAAACCAAAATTACATCTATCAATATTCAAGTTAAAATTTGACGTAAACATTTTAACATGTTGCTCAGAGAATCACTTAATGAAATTTATGAATTTTCAGACAAACGAGAACAATCTTTTTTTTATTTTGATAGAGAATAAAATAGAAATTTCAAGTGATTTGTATTTGCTAATTCAAAGGTTTATTTTGTTAAATTAGTATTTCTCCTCACTATTAAACATATTTTTACATGAATACTGAACTATATGCAGCTTCTTGCAGAAAACAAATTGCAGATTTATCGAAATTTATGTAATTTTTGATTTATATAATATGTATATTTTATTTTTCAGAAAATAAAACAATGCTTTTGCTTTTCACTCCGTTTTGCGGCAGAAAACTCAAATCTACATGCGCAACAGTAAAAGGAGAATGCATCCTGCAAAAGAATCAAAATAAATTCACTAGATGGCAGCATTTCCCATCATGCAAACCGTCAGAAGCATTATTTCTTTATTTTTGAGGATTCATGACTATTTTAATATTATTTATTCATACAAATGTAGAGAAGACTGATGCAGTGGACAACCAATTTCTAACCCGTTTGGATTTGAGCCGAGTTCATTAGACCTGAGGCTCGTCAGAACTGGATTCTCTGATCACCTCCAGCTGACGGTTGTTTTAACTCAAGCTTATCGGCTGCATATGTTTCCCCCCCTGCAGCTGTCAGGCATATTTCTCATGCTTTCAAATCTTCCTCCGCTGCCAGGGAGAGACGAGGCATCACGACGTATCTCGGTTTTTATGGTGGATGCTGGAGCGTATAGAAGAGGAAGCCAAAAATAATTCCTGATTTGAGCTGCAGTGAGAGCCATTGACACAATATCTTCATTTTTTTTTTTTTTTTTTTTTTTTAGGAAAACATGCCATTACCCTTTTCTTATTTGGACAATATTGTCAGTCTGTGTGGGAATAAAGTCCCAGAGTGAGCATCCAGCTGCAGAGCTGCATGTTGGGAGATGATTTATGACATGTAACCACAAACAGTGTGAGGTCATTAACATCTGCCCCTCAGCCACTTCACTAACACCACACTTAATCATCTGGACTTAAGCTGCATGATAGCACAACTTCTGATGCACTTAGCTTCTGATGATGATTTGCGGTCATCAAACGCAAACTGAGAAATGGGTGCAGGTCATCGTTGCAGGCCTGTTATTCATACGCGGCTAATGTGGCGTATATGATAGCGGCGGCGGATTGCAGAGAGGTGGTGCTGGAGGGCGAAGGGTTGGACGGATGAACAGGCAGATAGATGGGTGGGCAGAGGTGGGACGCATTAGTCAGGGAGTGGGATACCTCTCTGAGAGGAGGGGAGCCAATTACACAGCCTGAGTGAGAGCAGATGGCCTCACTGCTTCCAGGAATCAACACAGAATCATCCAAACAGCTGAAGAGGAGCAGACAAAGCTGTGAGGGAGGTAGAGAACCGACGCTGCGTTTGTTTCCTTCAAGTTCCACATTTTAACATGTTGCAACCACAATTTTCACAGTGTTTTATTCATGTTATATTTGAAATGGACCTTCTGTAATCAGAACTGTGACAATAATAATAATAATAATAATAATAATAATAATAATAATGGAGGAACTGGGTTCCGGTCTAAGAAAGGAATTCAAATGATTAAACATTGAACCTTTCCATTCAATGTTCGCCCAGACATTGTCGTGTTCTGGGTGATGCAAAATATGAGAAGAAACATCAACTTTGAAAAGGTTTTTACTTTTTTATCTGCCATTCAGTAATTATTACATGTATTTAGCATGAATACTGCATCATACCTTTGGATTTTACAACATATATGCAGACAAATGTGGGGGTTTTTTGGTTTTTTTTTCTTAAATTCAAAATGTATATATTTTTTGTGCAGTTTTGGCTTCATCACAGCCCTGAATGTGTTATTCTTTTGGCGAATGGCTTGTTTTTTGTTTTTTTTTTAAATCTGTGTACTCCAGTTACTGATTAATCAATTACTCAATTAGTTGACATTTATTTCAATAATCGATTCATCGTAATTAATTGTTTCAGCCCTACTACTTGTTTAGCTAACTTGTGAACACTGTTGGTTGCGCCAGGATTTATTTAGTGTTAAAATGATGAAAACTGCAAAAAGAAATGCTAAAATACAAGTTAAAATATCTTTTTACCTTCACAAATATTAACGACGTTGTGTTTGAATATTACCGCATTTTTCGGACTATAAGCCGCTACTTTTTTCCTACCCTTTGAACCATGCAGTTTATAGGCCAGTGCGGTTTATATATGTACGCTTCCAGTTGGGGTTTTTTTTCCAAAAAATTTGTACCTGCGCTCTATAGTCCAGAAAATGCGGTACATAAACTCCAGCAATGTTTGTGGCTGTTATGTAACAAACTTTTACAAACAGTTCAGTTATTTTTCCACTGTAATATCTGTGATTCAGAGATAAATCTTTATCTGTTGTTTACCATCGTCACTCGGACCCAACAGGTCCAATCTGAGCCATTTCTCACCACCGTTTTAATTAAGTTTTACTTTCCCACCCACGATTTCCTGGGAATAGCAGGATTTCTGATAAGGAGGCTGAGGAAAAGCTGGCAGGCCGACGCTCCAATACCTTCCCAAAGTCTTATCAGGTGTTGTGATGAAGGGGAGCCGGATTCACAGGAGGGTTGAGGTATGCTGTGTTTCAGCACAGCCCCCCGCCCCCCCCCCCCCCCCCGCCCCCCCCCGGGGGGGGCGGGCGGGGGGAGGGGGGGGGGGGGGGGGCACAAAAGAGAAGAGCAGTAGGGTGGGGATTGGTCGAGCGG
>CAEGAD010074679.1:0-201398 GCA_903067055.1 Poeciliopsis paucimaculata | reverse complement strand
CATCCATCCATCCATCCATCCATCCATCCATCCATCCATCCATCCATCCATCCATCCATCCATCCATCATCCATCCATTTATCCACCCTAGGTTTTGCATTAATAATTTAATATTAGTTAAAGCCATTGAGAATTTAGAACATTTTAGTTTGTAAACATTTAGGATTTCTACAAGAAAATATTTTGGGATGCAGAGACATTATTTTATTTTATTTTATTTTTATATTTTGGTCTAAAATGATCCTGCATCAGTAGTTTAGATACATTTTTCTAGGAAAAGCTTCTTAACCTGCAAATGCATGTTTCGGACATGTTGAAACACGTCTTAATCCATTTGGTTATTCTGGTGCATCATCACAGACCTGGAACGTTGGTTATGCAATAAATTATTGATCAATAACACTTCATCTGATGCCAATCTGTTTCAGGCATCCCTGTTTAATGCTGTTCATAATGTGGCCACTAGAGGGCGCGGACTAAACTCTTACATCAATTTGCTCTAAAACTTAATAGAAATATGAAATGAAGATTGAAAAAAGTCGGTTTCTGATTAACTGTAAAAGCTGATGTTTGTAATATTTTCGGTTCTTTTGTGATATTTGTTCTTCCTGACCTGAAAACTGGATCAGACTCTCAGCTGTCAGCTGCTGCAGGTCGGTTCGGCTTATCTGTGTTTCTCTGTGCGTCACGGCCATGAATCCCCCTCCTCATGCTCCCCACTCGGACGCAGACATTGTGATCACATGAATGGTCTGACGTTTACTGGGTCAGCATTACTCTGCCTGTGTTTGTGTGAGAGAGAGGTAGACATATATAGAGAGAGAGCGGCCTTCAGACCAGGGGCTGTAATCAGATTTGTGGACGTTAAGTCAATCACAGAGGCTTGGTTTGTTTTTGGTTCGCAGAGGGAAAACCAGAAAACATCTGCACTATTGAGCGAGAGTGTTTGTCTTTTTTATTATTCAGTTGTGTTTGGATTTTATTTTGTGTAGCAACAAAACCGTGCACACTTCTTGTAGGGTTCCGATAACAACTAAAACTCATTTTAATCATTTGAGGCAGATATTATTTGAAAAGTAACAATAATCAAGTGTAAAACTGGATTTTGTATGATCAGCGTTTGTGCTTGTGTAGAGTAGTTTCAAGCAGTGAGTGTGTTCCCTGCAGACAGCGTAAATGAAGATCTTGCGCTTCATTTGAAGTTATTCAGGGGGTTTTTTGCAACCATATCATAGATCTTATCTAAAAACTTGTCTTCTTTAAATGATGTGGCAGAAATATTTGTTTTTATAAAGACATGACTATGTTTTGTACAAGGCCCTAGTCACATGTTCCTACTTTATCATATCTGAATTATTACATGTAGACATTGGGAAAATATCTTTAAACTCCTCTGTGCGTCTACTCTGTCTCCTCTTTTACTGGATCTGACATCTTCATTTCAGTATTTCCTTTTCATCTTGATTACATGTTACACAGACATCAAAAACAGGCTACAGGGCCCTGTCAAAACTAATTTAGCAGAAATATTTCCAGCAGCAAAGCACCCAAAGTGAGCTTCTTTTTAATTTTAAATTTGGAGATCCAAAGAAAGACACGTTTGACCAGAGCTGCTGCTGCAGGCCTGCATTCCAGAATAGAAGCACTTCCACAGTCTGTAATTGCAGTGAGAACATAATTAGCATGTGTGTTTTGTGTTAAAGTAATTATTACTTTTCACTTGTGAGTCTTCTTTTACAACTGTGTGTGTGTGTGTGTGTGTGTGTGTGTGTGTGTGTGCGTGCGTGCGTGCGTGCGTGTGTGTGCGTGTGTGCGTGTGTGTGTGTGTGGGTGTGTTTTGGGGTTCTGTGCATCTGTAATGGTGCGTAACATGTTAAGTGTTATTTATGTTCAGTTGAATTTTTGTGTATTTGGAGCTTTTTTTAGTGCATTGTGTTTGGGGAGTTTTTGTGAGTCCATGTATGTTTGGTATACAGAGACTCATATATATATGTGAATATGTAGGGAGGGCGTGTTCTTGGAAATGTTTGTTTTATGTGTGGGGCTATAAATTTTATTTTTGTTTTAATTTGGTTTGTGCATTTTTAGAAGTGAGACTTGGTATTTACATATGTTAGATAGTAATTAGGTGTTTCACTGTGGAGGACTGACACTGCCAAAATACAAGAAATAGCAAAATATAATGTTTATTCATATAACATTGTGAGAATAATCTCATCTGTCAGTTAATTAGGATTCAAAGGTCAAAGCAAAATGGTGCCAAGAAACATAACTGGCCATTTTTGTTGTTATGATATAAATAATTTGTTTATTCAATGAACTGAAAGTCAGCTACACTACATCACTCACTGATATTTTGCCATTATTCTGACTTCAAGATAAGCTAGTCATAGATAGCTGGACTCAAGATTGTTATGTTATCCTAGTAACATATTTTTAACTGGCCTGATGAAGAAAAGTTTTATCACAATAAACCACAAAAGGGCTTATTTTCTGTTGTGTAGCTAAGAAACCTCCGATGACAAAATAAGCTGACAGCTCTTTTAGCTAGCTGAACTTGTAATTTCACTCTAATCTACGGTGTTGTTTAGATTAGAATTATTTCAATAAAAACATAAATAAATACACTTATAAAACTAGATTTTACTTATTAAACATTCACTCCTTGTGTCACAATGTAAATCTGAGCCTTATTGATATGTTAGCCAAACAACCCAAACTGCTGGGTTGTTGGCATTGACAGTCCTCCATATTTCAGAATTAAACTGTGTTCATTTCAGAGTGAGTATCACGTTATATTAGGCTATGTTGGTTTCTTTAATGTTTCTGAAGTCAATGCAAATTTTTGCAGTAAAATTTTAGACACTTTCAGTCTTCCATATTTTTTTTTACCTGTTCCTGTAGGTTAAAAAAAAAAAAAAACCTACAGGAGCAGGTAGGCTTGTCTTTTAGAAGTTTATTTTGAGATGTATTTTCTTTTTTAAGAGTGACAATATTTTTTTCTGGATTTTTTTCTGTTTTTAAATTATTTCCACACTCAAATGTATATTTCAGTGAAACAAATTAGATTTCTGGCAGTCTCAGTCCCCCATATTTCTAAATGCTGATTTTTTTTCCAACATGTATGGGATATTTAAGAGTGAAAGTCAAGATTATTTTAATGTTTTTGCAGTTATTCATTTATTTCTAAAATTAAATTCATATTTGATTTTTGGCAATCCCAGGCCCCCATACATCTAAATGCAGTCAGATTCTATCTGTGTGTGTTTTGTATGTGTTTACTTAATAGTGAATGTAAAATCTGCATATATTTTGATGACGTATGTGTACATATATAAGGTATATTTGTAAAACTATTTTTTTGTGTTTTCTGATAATTACAGTCCTCCATATTTCTAGGACACCTATTTGAGTGTTTTAGAAGTCTATATTTATATGTTTCTTTTTGCATTTTTTGCTTGTTGAATGTATTTTCCTGTGACTGAGGCATCCAAAGTAGTTGGTCATGTTACAAACAGAAAACGTGTTTTTTGTTTGCGTGTTTGACTCTATTAACCGGTTTACTCCAGGTTGTGTCTCTTCTTATTTGTAGGCAGATTCAAGTCGCTGTTTTCATTGCTTGTAGCGAGCGTTGCCATGGTGACGGCAGTATCAGCGCAGTGTGAAGTGGGAGAGGAGCTTGTGGTGCTCAGCATGCTGTAGAGCCGGAGACTGGCGTTAACACAAAGACGTGATTGGGTGGAGTCGCGGATGATGTCATGCGTTGAATCTGAGGTTTTATGCAGAATTTCTTCCATTTGACCATCGTGTGTTTGAACGCGACCAGAGCAGACAGACCGTCGCTTCAGATGCGCAGGAGAGAAAAAAAAAACCCTGAAGTGAGAGCGAGGAGGAGCCGAGAGGAGGAGGAGGAGAGGTGTGTGTCATACTGAGCATGCTCTTTGTGTTAACTTCCTGCCTTCTTTCTGCCCGACAGAGAGGAGCCTTCAGAGACGCCGGCATTCAGCAACAGGAGCAGCAGAGGATCAGTCGCTCCGGACTCAGCCCAGGAGAATCCAAACCAGAGGAGTTACAACAACCAGGCTGTGGATTTTTGGGTTTTATTCTTTTCTGTGTTTTTGTAGGAGAGTGACGAGTGAAACAGTTTTACTCCATCTTCTGCCTCAGAGAAGAAAACTCCTTTCTTCTTTTCTTTGTGAAACTTCAAACCTGAGACAAACTGGAACCTCGGGGGGATTTTTTTCTTTTTCCTGCTTACTTGCGCCACTCCTTTCGATTTCTGTTCATCTCCCTCTGCCCTTTCCTGACAATGTTTGTTTCTTCATGAAAGCAAGGGGAGGAGGTTTCTGAAGAGTCTGAGCCAAGACCTTGAAAAACTGTTTGGTCTTACGAGGTAACAAACCGCAGCTCGTGTCCTCTGGTTGGAGGAATAAGAAGGAAAATGGGCTCAGAAAAAGGCTCCGAGTCGCCTCACTCATCGGTCAGCGGCGTTCCCAACCCTAAGTGCCGAGCAGCTGGGAAACGCCAGGGCCGTATCTCCTTCCACAGCCTCTTCCACAGCAAGCGGGGCTCCCGCAGCGGACGGGCCCCCAAAGGAGGGGCGGCCGCTCCGTCAGCTCATCACCACCACGCACAGCAGCAGCTGCTGCCTGCCGCCTTGAGTTCAACGCCCACCGCAGCCTCCGCCGCAAGCAGCAAGGATGCAGCCTGCAGCACCCCCTCGAAGCCTCTCTCCTCCAGCCAGCCGTCCCTCGCCGGCGCCGGAGAACCCAACCTCCTGGAGTGCCCGCTGTGCCTGGTGCGTCAGCCCGCCGAGCAGCTGCCCGAGCTGCTGGGCTGCAGCCACCGCTCCTGCCTCTGCTGCCTGCGCCAGTACCTGCGCATCGAGATCACGGAGAGCCGGGTGCAGCTCAGCTGCCCCGAGTGCGCCGAGAGGCTGGCCCCGCGGCAGGTGGCCGACATCCTGGACGACGCCGCCCTGCTGGAGAAGTACGAGGAGTTCCTGCTGCGCCGCTGCCTCGCCTCCGACCCCGACTGCAGATGGTGCCCTGCGCCCGACTGCGGGTGAGTAACGGTTGGTTTGATTTGTAAAACACCAGAGATGTTCTGGCCCACAAGCAAACCAGAACTGAAGAGATTCTGCTGTTTAGAAAGGAAAGAAAACTAGAAATTAGAAAGAAGGTCATTTTTCAGTGGCGCCCCCAGGAGGGGGGCTGTAGGGGTCCATGGGCCCCTCTTGAAAAATGCTTAATACGCCCCTGGCCCCAGAGATTCATGTTCCTGTCAGAGAAAGACATACAGAGGCATGATCTTCAACATAGACATAAACGTAAAAGCCACTAAGTAAAGGGATAAAATTGTTATGTTTTTTTTTGTTTGTTGTAGCCGTTCCCAGGCCTTTCCCAATAAGCAATAAATCAATTAATCACATGATAAACTCAAACAAGCTCAATAATTTCCATTTGCATAATTTATCATTTTTCTTTTCCTACCAAAAACTGGATGGTGAAAGTTTTCAGTCTGGTTTTGTCTCAGTTTGTCCTTATTTTTAAGGACCATTTAGTTTACAGACTCATTGTTCATTTTAATTGTTGTTTTTGTTGTTTTGTTTATTTATTTCAATTATCTTCCAGTCCCAGTGTTAAATGTTCATTAGAATTTAAAGTTTATTGATCTTTCAGATTATGTTCTTGTATTATTTTGCCATTATCTTCATATTTCTTTAAAATGGCCTCAAAACAACAATATTATGGTTTATCGCAATAACATCTGGGATAATTTATCATTCATCAATATTTGCTATTGTGACAGGCCTTATATTTTCACTTAATTTAATTTCCTCTTTGAAAACCCTTAAACAATTTTTATTTCCCTTTGGGATTAAAAAGTGTTTTTGAATTTGCCACTGTTATGTTACATTAAAACTGAGAAGTAGAAGAAATCTAAAACTCACAAACAGCATAACAGTCAGAAAATGAATATTTCAGCAGCTACTAAGGAAATAAAAGCTTAAATGAGACGAGTTGTAGCCAGTTTCCATCTGAGAGGTGAACTTCCTGTTCTCTCTGTGATGTAATTGGACTTATTGTCAATCTGACGTCAATCCAGCGAAGCTTTGACTCTTAACTCTCATTTCTTTTAGGGGAATTTGTGCAATGAGTGAAAACAAGGAAGTTATTGTTAAGACCATAAATTAAGCTACAGCGAGCAGCTTCTGGATGCAGCGAACCCTGAAGTGCTTATTTCTCACAGAGGTCTGCAGGACTGAAGGAGATTCTGGGACCCGGACAGATTAAAAAACGAGAGGCATGAAAGTGAGAATCTGAGAGGCAGAAAGTGGGTTAGAAAGCCTCGAGCTGCTTCTGTGGTCGGAGCGAGTCAGAGCCTGAGCCGCTCACTTTCTGGAACAAATGAGAGGCGTTTGTTTGATCATAAAAAGCTGGAGTGATTCATTGTCTTTGAGTTTCAGGTTGTGATATTCTTCTTCTTTTGGTTTTGGTAGAAAGTACAGGTAGAGTCACAGGGGAAAGCCACAGAATCTGTGGTAGCTGGAAAAAAAATCTCTTTTCCTGTCATATCTCGGCTTCTGCGACTTTTTCAGAAAGATTTCGGTGATGATGAAGATTTTTGTTTGCGGAGAATGTGAAAAAATCTTGACTGAAATATTTTATTCGAGCCCAGCTTTGATGTGAGAACAAAAAGAGAAAAGCTGCTGGTGTCTGCTGGTTCACTTCCAGCATGCAGTTATCAGGAACTCGTTCATTCCTGCTGATTTGTTTCCTATCCGATAGCTTTCCATCATCCCATAGTTTTCCTCCATAAAACTTAAAGGTTCAACCTGAGGGAAACAGCGCCATCTGGTGGCAGACATTTAAAACCGACAAGAACAAGGCTTTCCAAACGCACTCCTTCTATTTGGGATTTTTTATACTTTAATGCTTTAAACCATCATATATACTCATAAATAACTTTAGATTTTATATTTTATAACACTTTTGAGGAATAAAAATTTTTTTATTTGACAGGTATTTATACTAACTAGGACCACCGTCAATTTCAGTTTTAGTGTATAAAAAAACCTAGGAAAGCAACAAGTGTGTGCAAACCAAAGTTTGTGTTCCTCTTTAACATTTGTACTTCTAAAATAATGTCTCTGTACTTTTTCACATTTAAATGAGGCGGTATGTAAGCATCTAGGGGAAATCCCACTTGTTCATGTAAATTGTAAAAAAAAAAAAGCCAAGTTTATATTTACTAAGTGACATAACAATAAAAACTTTTTTTTGGTAAGTTTTTGTTTACAAGTAAATCAGTTAAAGTAATAAGTTATTTATATTTAATTCATTTGACCATTTCTGGTAGACAACATAGCACTCAAATGTCTCGTGAATTGTTGCCATTATTTCATTTCAATGGGAGCATAATTTGGTTTTAATGCGACATAAAAGTTGTTGTATCGAGTTTTATTTATACTTATAATGATAAACTGCTCCTGTATTTATTTCCTGGCTGTGGCGGTTAAATGCTTGCATAATTTTGATGTGTTGCCATTATGTTTTCTGATTGGTTAATCAGAATAGTCACATTGGGAAACCCCATTCAGCTTGCAAACATGAGACTCGATGAGGAAACGCAAGTTTCCAACTGAAGTTGGAAGACATCAGAAAATTTTTAAGGGCTAATAATAGAAACATCATTTGAAGTTAAAATAAGCCGCATAAAGTCAAACTCATGCCCAGAGTGCAGACGGTGCTCTCGCTCTACCGCTAACTCGCTCTCATTTTGTGAACTTCCTTTTAAAAACTGGAAGTGAAGCGACTCTTCAAGCTGCTGCTTTTTATTAATCATCACTAATGTTTTCTAATTTATGTTTGGTTTCATTTGAGTCAAAGCTACATCTCCCACTTTTTCTTAAAAGGCAGTGTCGCCATAGGAACTAGTGGGTTTTGAGACATTGGCGTAGTTTTAAAATCTCTTTTGAAAATTTCCAGTTTTAATTATTAAAAAAAACAACAGTTTTTCCTGTTTCTTCTTTGCTGTTGCTTTGTAATAATTTGCTTAGTTTTCTGTCTTTACCGCCCCCTAAAGCCAGGCAGCTGTAATGACAAGAAAAGCCAAAACATTATTTTTGATGTAACCGATATATAAATTATCATACTGCACAAAAAAAGACTTTTATTTTCGCTTTATGTATATTTTCTGACATCCCACTCATTTGTGGCTCTGTGACTCGATGTGGTTCTGACTCATGGTGGTTTTCAGGTGATTTTATGCATTCTGAATGCCAGTCATATCCATTTTTATGCAGTTTATGTGTTTGATAGCAGGTCTGGTTTCATATTGAAATATCTTCTGCCCACTCTCTAAATGTCCCCTCTGTGTCTGATTAAAGTTCCTCCCACAGTCAGACCCATCCACTCACTCTGTGTTTGTTCAGCGTGAGTCATCCAAGAGTGCAGAAAATAAACCTCAACTGCCTTTGTTTTGTTTTGTTTTTAAAAAAACAAACAACTGTAAACATTATCGTCTTAAATTTTCTTGGTGTGATTGAAATCTTTTTGAAGATCTGCGTTTGGGAACATTGGAGCAGAAACGGTTTGTGATTACAGACAAACCAGATTAGAGATAAGTTGTTGCGTCTTCCTGTTGGAAACAAAATCAGGCTGGAGAAGTCGGAGCTGCTGACCTGAATATGAGAGCGGACGGACGGACCGCTGCCTGACGCCAGCAGTGACTCAGCCTCGCTCTAATTCAGACAGGTTGACAAAGTCCAAATTGTTATTCAGCACAAACATCCGGAGCTGCAGAGCCGAGGGAACGGTTTCCACCGGAGAGGAGCAGCGGCCTCAAACTTCTCCTGACTGAACACTGAGAAAATGGATTAGTTTAAATCCATAAAAAACAATATTAGTTATTCTGTAGTGGTTGCACCTGGTCGTAATGTTTCTTTTCTTTAAAAAACATAAATTCAAGCTGTAGAAAAATTTAAGAATAAGGTAAATGCGTCAGATTCTTACATACACTGTAAAACAAGAAACATAACATTTTTTCTTTCTGCGTTAAGCCTTTAAGCCAGATTAAAACTGTCCTGTCAGATTAAGCACCAGAGAAAAGATGGAGATCACTTTTAGCTGAAGTCACTGTTTCACATACATTCATTATTTGGTTGTGTTGCCTTTAAACTGTATGCAAAGCTGCAACTAACTGCTGTTTATATGTGTCTAGCGCCCCCTGTAGATGTGATTTTATCTGTTTGTTCTTTCACATTTAAATGTTTAAGAACAAATTTTACTTTGAACAACCTGAACAAGCACAAAATGCTGTTTTACAATAATGATATTTAATATTTTCATAAATCCATTCAAATCTGTTTGGCAATATTTGCTCAATAAACCACAGTTTAAATTCAGTAGATGTAATTACTGCCAGACCTGTAACAACAAGAAATCGCTTTACAAGAATGAAGCGAATATTCCAGCGTGGCGGTGGCAGGATGATGCTGTGGGACTGGACCATGTGCTGTGATATGACAGAACCAGGAGTTCTGGTGTCTAATGTAAAATGTCCCTTCATGCAGCAGGAAAGTCATCAAACGCGTCCGAGCAGTTTCACCTTGAATGATTAAAAAACAAACAAGAAAAGGTTCTGGAGTGGTCTAGTCAAAGAAACAGAAGCAATAATCCCTTAGCAATGGTTTAGTATGTGAATCTTTAAACATGTTATCTTGGTTTCTGCTCCTCTCTGCCCTCATGGACTCTGCCTCTATTGTTTGTTGTGGTTAACCTTTGACCCCGTGTGCGCAGCCTGGACCAGTCAGAATCCGTGATGGTCGGATCCGAGCATCCAGTCAGAACAAAGCCTGGCCTCTCTCGGCTCCGGCTGTGAGTTGCTATGGCAACTATCAATGCCACGCAGAGGGAGCGTTGCCAGGGCAACGGGGCTTAATTACACCGATCAATACTTGCATGTCGGACCTGCATGAGGATTCTGAGCTTATGCAGCCGACAGAGGCGGGAAGAGCGGTTCTGTTTGGCCTGTGTGTGTGTGTGTGTGTGTGTGTGTGTGTGTGTGTGTGTGTGTGGGCGTGTGTGTGTGGGCGTGTGTGTGTGGGCGTGTGGGTGTGTGTGTGTGTGTGCGTGTGTGTGTGTGTGTGTGGGCGTGTGTGTGTGGGCGTGTGTGTGTGGGGGTGTGTGTGTGTGTGTGTGTGTGCGTGTGGGGGTGTGTGTGTGTGTGTGGGCGTGTGTGTGTGTGTGGGTGTGTGTGTGTGTGTGCGTGTGTGTGTGTGCCTGCCTTCCAGAGGAGATGCAGGCACACAGGAGAGTCTGTGGATGTTTCCTCTCAAACACGCAGCGAGTCGGCGCTCATAAAGCTCCGCCTCCCTCGCTGTTACTTTATGTCTCATTTTTCGGTTTTATTCTTGCTGAAATGCCTCAAAAAGTAAAAAAAAAACAACATTTTAAAAAAAAATCCATGATGGTGGAAAGTCTGGGACGTTTCTGGCAGATGCTGGACAGATGCTTAACATTCAGTGTTTTCTGTTTCCCACCTGAGGATCAGATTCATCTGGATTAAAGTTCAGATGTTCTGACTCGATTTAACTCATTTGGCTAACAGAGAACTTACCTCTGTACTGAAAGAAAGTCAAGGTATCAGTCAGGACAAGGGCATAAAAAGCCCCATGTTATAATTTATATGTGGTGGCACAATGAAAACAGGCATTAATTACTGGAAAAAAAATATTTTGACAATATTAAAACTGGACGCGAGGATAAGAGACATTCAACACAATCTGAGACATTTGGAGAATTTTGACAAATTAGCAAATAAAGACGAGCCTTAATACAGAGTATTAATGCCAGGCTAAGAAATAATAAAAATAATAATTATAATTCTGCATCAAAAGAAAAATTCACAGAATTATGTCAATATTCTGAGAATAAAGTTCTACGTCTGTAAGTGAAAATAATGAGATTTTATTACAATAAAGTTTTAATATGAGGAAAAAATAGCAATGATACAAGAATAAAGTTGTATAAGAAGTCATATTACAAAAATACTCAATGACAAAAGTGCTATATGAAAATAAAATAATATTGTAAGAATAAAATCACATAACTGAAAGTAAGAAGTCTTAATAATGTCATAAGAAAATAATAATAATAAGAGAGAGTCACACAACACAAAGTTGAAATAATTTTTAAAAAGTCATAATAATATGAGGAAAACCTGTATTATATTACCAGAATGTGAAGTATTAATTTTAGGGTGAACTCTGCAGCCTCTTTCTGTTTTCAATCTCTCCAAACGGATTCGTTTGTTTTCCAGCTGGATGTTCAGAATCTGTGTCCCATTAAAACTGCAGTTCTTCTTTTTACCTGCCGTTGGAAATGAAAAGCAGTTAGGAAGTCACGGCTTAGACAAATCCCTCACCTCTTTAGAAGATCTAACGTGCTGATGTAGCAGGGAAAACATGTTGATCTGTGTTTTTATTAGCTCCTCTTTAATCGGAAGTGGGTGAAGTCACTGAAGGGTGGAAAGTCTGGACGTTTCTGGCAGAGCAGCAGTGAGAACAGATGACGCCTTGCAGGAATGTTGCTGCTTGTCTCATCTTGTCTGGGGAAGAAAAACTTTCTAAAAAATAAGCTGGGAAAGCCTGAGGAACCGTTTAACTTAAAGTTTCTCAGAAATTCATCTGGAAACTTGGGGTTTAATCTTGTGTGAACAGATGAATCTGGTTTTGAATCATTTTTCTCTAAAAACGACCAAATTCAGACCAATTGGCTCAGAGTGAGGTTGGATATGGTGAGCTGGTTGTTTTCATTTCAAAGCCGTAACGTGACATGCACCAAATCTTTAGGCTCTTTGTAACCAGCAGCCCAAGTAAAAACGGGTTATTTTCATTTCTTCAGTCAAATCTGTTTAATACTTATACTCCAATGACTGTTGGCTAAAAACATGACATTTTTGTTTTGTTTTGTTCTGATTTGCCTTAAAGACACAACATCTGCTGCTCAGCTGGAAATCCTTTTTAAAGGGGAAGTAATAGGCATTTTCCAGCCATCAAGTATCATTTTATAGCACAATAAAGTAACTGTTACCTTCATCAGCTAAAGAAATGCTGCATGAATCAAATATTACTTAAAAGAAATTTGACTTTGTAATTTAACATCCTGAAATTGGGCCTCTGTCTCTTTAAGAAGCTCCTGCTCTTTCTGAAACTCCACCTTAGGAAGACATGTTTCTACACGCGTTTCACTGAGACGTAGCTCCCATAACCAGCTCCGCAGTTCCACCAGGTATTTGCTAATTGCTCCTGGCTAGTCTGAGGGAGCTGAGTGGGGGAGGAGCTGCACCTCGAAGGCGGAGCTAGGTCCAACCAGGCATTTTGCGCAGGTGAATGGTTGCAATGGAGATGAAAGGATTTCTCAAACATGTATAAAAGAATAAAGGCAGCACTGCAGGTGTTTTGATGAGAGAATGAAAAAGTCGATTTCACAAAATACTTATTTATTGAGACAAACATTCAGCAGTCAGAGAAAGTCGCACTCTGCTCAGAACCAAACGGTGCGCTCTTTACTCCCATTATCTTTACATTTCCTGCTTTTCTCTCCCCACATGGTGAAGCAGATAAAGTTAATTTGGACTCGATGCTCATCAGGAGGAAAGATATCTGCTCAGTCCTGGTCCTGAGATTCAGTCTGTCACAGAGTTTGAGGAGGCGTTAAAGCAGAACGCCGAGCTGCCACAGTAGAGGAGCAACACAATAAAACTGTTTGTCATGTTATCATTTCCTTCCTTTTAATAGTCCTAAAATCACAAATAGCTTTCAGGAAAAATGGCAGCACGTTTGTTTTGTTCTTCTTCCACTCCCACGGCGGGTTTTCAGCCTCTTAGCTTCCTGACAGCCTCTAGTAATCCTCTCTTTTGTGATTGCTTGTGTGATTGACACACTCTTCAGTCCCAGTCTCCTGCTAATCTCTCTTTGTTGCAGGCACCAAAGTTTCTGCATTCTAAGTACTCGGATAATGAACATAAACATTTTGCTGTTTTTAATGTTAAGCTTATTGGTGTTTAACACTTAAGGTTCATATTTATCCCACATTTCTGAAATATTGAACCTGGTTTTTATCTTTAAACCAATAAAACCAGAGGTTGTTAATCTGCAATTAGAGAGAAAATACTGAACGCTAATTGAAATGCTATTGGCTAACATGTTCAAACCAGTCAATCTTTCTTGGTTCTGATTGGCTGTAACCCAAAGAGTGAAGAACGCTGTGGATGTTAGCTTCTGTTTCCACTGTTCATATTAATGCGTCTTAGGGCATATTTTATGTTTGATCTGTTAAAACATGCAGTTATAAACATTTTTAGAGCCGTTTTTATGGATTTTACCTGTTAGCGGGTTCACGTCATTTACAGTAATACAATAATGTTTGTTTTGTTAAAGTTTGAATTTAAAAAAGTAATTATGAAATGTTGTACAATATCAACCTTAAAACAGCGTTTAGGTAAAGTTATTTATATAATAGATGTAAAACATTTCTTTATCATCATGCTGCTTTCTGTTTGAGAAAACATGAAAATCATTTCTGGGTTCATCATTTGTACCCATTTGTGCCACTGATTGCTTCCCACGCTGCGTCTCCGCATGGAGACGTTCATTCTCTGGAGACCGGTGTGAAACAGCTTACATGACAGCTTGCCTCATTATTTATTCCCAGTTCCCTCTAAAGACCTGCAGTCTGAGGTTCTACCAACCAAGGTGCAAAACGGGTGTGAGGATCCTCCTCACCGTCACTTCTGCAGATTAAAACCGGCTCTAAGGAGCTCATGATGCGCCAGCGACCCGCTTGGTTTGCTCTGTGATGCCGCAACCCTTGACTGTTTGCCTGCCGGTGCCTCATAGATTGGAAAATGTTAAATTTCTGACTCATTTATTTGTGCCTCCTCCATGTTTTGCTGTCAGGTTTGCAGTCATCGCCTCAGGCTGCGCCAGCTGTCCCAGGCTGGTGTGTCGGAGAGAGGGATGCGGCGCGGAGTTCTGCTACCACTGCAAACAGGCGTGGCACCCGAACCAGACCTGCGACTCGGCCCGGCAGCAGCGGGCCCAATCCCTGCACACCCACAGCGGACACTCGCCCAGCTACACCCAGGAACAGGGGCCTGGTGAGTCCCCAAGAGCCCAGACTGTCTCCTCTCAGCCTCACCGTCACCGGAAACAAACCAGGGATTAGTCGATTTATGGTTTATCAGATTAAAATTAGTTCCAGTTGATTAATTCGTCCACTTACTTTCTTTTAGTGTTGTAGTTTGGCCTCCATCCATTTGAGGGCGCCACTGGTTGATACCAAAACAAAGATGGCAGAGCTATACCAGAAATTAAGTGTTTCTAGTATTTTATTTTTCTCATTCTTTATTTTTCTCTTCAGCAGTCTAAGAGGTTACAAAGTTTTATGATGCTGCGACAACCACAGTTTTTGGTTTTAATAGAGCCGATTAAAGAAAGTCATCGGTCGATGAACTAAACTCTGCCTGCTTCTGATGCAGCAGATTATGCAAACTGTGCAGAGTCTTCAGCAGCAGCATTTCCTGTTTGAAACCATCATTTTCACACCTTTCTGAGACTCTGACTTTGTCAACTTTATCACACGTCCATCTGCTCAGTCTGTCAGCTTCAAAGCTGCTGCAGAAGCTGCGCTGCGTTCCCACCGCTGGAGGAAGTGCAAAGTGTTTAAATCAGTCATCTGTTCCTATTCTTAGCTCTGCAGCGTCCTGCATCCTGTCAAACCTTAAATATCATCATAGCTGCAGGTCAGACGCAGGGTCATGTTTGGAGCTGCTGCACAGCGGATGCATTCAGCACAGCAGCTTCAGTTTGTTTCAGCTACAGGCGTGAAAGCTTGATGCGTTTCTCACCTTGCACATCGAGCTTCAGTTTTTGTGGGTTCTTCTTTTGTTGCTTGAAGGTTTAAGATAATCAAACTAATTTCAGCTTTCAGATAATCATTTTGTTAATTAACTTATAAAAAGCTTTCAAATCCAAGCTGATCTTGTGTGGAAGCAGAGATTAAACTGAGTTCTGGTTCAGTTTGTGGTAATTAACCTGTGAAATCATAAAATGTAGGACGGCATGAAAGTTTAAAGATCTCAAAGCAACAAATCATCAACATCCATCAGTCAGGAGAGGGTTAAAGGTCATCTCTGAGTGTTTGGGCCTCCAGAAAAACGTTTCTACACTGGAAACAGGGGAGAAGATTCCCTGGAAAACATTCAGTGGACTGATGAGGCTAATTTTATTCCTAGTCAAACACGGTGGTGGCAGTATGATGGTCTGGGCTGCTTTGGAATAATTTTCTCTCTCCTGAAGGAGAACGACCAGGGATCATTCTCTCTTTCAGAGTAGCTAAAAACAAAAGGTTTTTGATTGGCCTAGTCAAAGGCTGGACCATAAACGGAGTGAGACGCATTTCCTCCCTCGTGATGAAAACGTTTCGTAATAATTAATTTAGTTCCATGTGTTTAAACTGAAACGTTCAGGGGGAAAAAATCAGAAATGGAACAAAACTGTAACAACTGCACTGCAAAAACAGAAAATCTACCAAGCAATTCTAGTAAGATTTTGACTAATATCTTCGTACAGCTGTAAGTTAGACTAAACCACCACTTTTTAATAAGATGTAGGAGCTTGTTTAGAGCCAATATTTGTATTCCACTGAACGATTATTTCACTTAAATCATGGAAAAATATAAGCTAAATAATCTGCTAGTAGAACTAATACTTTTAAAATCAATATTAATGAATTATTGAAATTAAATAAGCTCCTGTTTCTGCTATAAACTTGCATGTAAATTAGTTTTGTCCTGTGCACTAAGATATTTGCAGTAGAAACTAAAACTCTTGGTCAGATTTTGTTTTTGCAGTGCATATTTTCTCCTTAAAGACACAAAACTGAAAACTATTTTTGGTCGGGTTGTGAGAAAAAAAGTCTCAAATTTATTTGAACTTCCTGTTTTGTAGACATCGAGAACATCTGCTTGTAATTAACATAAAACTGGTCGCTGCGCCAGACGTCATGAAGCATCACTTCTGTTTCCTCTCATGCAATCTGACAGAAACGGAAAAACCAGCAGAAATAAACAGAAAAATGTGGAAATGTGTTTTTATTGTGATGCAATCAGAAACATACCGCAGGTAAAACTCCGCAGGATGAATCCACATCTACATGCATTCATTTAATCCTGTTTTGATTAAAAATACATCCAGTAAATCCCTCCAGCTGCAAGTTTTTATCTTCTAATCTTCAGTCCTGCGTCAAGTTTTCAGAAAGAAAAAACCCCTGATGTTGGTTTTATTGAGGCATCTTTCAGCTGCTTGAATCAACAAACTTGTCTTATTTCCGATGTTCAAGTCTCCAAATATCCTCCGGTGTAATTATCACCCCGATGGACAGTTTCTCAGCTTGCAGGTCCTTTCTGCAGCGGCTTAAGAATTTTATTTATTTCTCAATAACCGGTCATTTCCTGGCAACAGATTTAAAAAAAACATGATTAGTTTCTATAAATGAAGCCCAGCTTCAGTTTTGGTTTCTTTAAAAGACGTTCAGAAGGTTTTGTGAAGTACAGAGTTATTTATAAAAAGGGAAGTATAAGAAAAAAATCCTTTCAGATGACTTGGTGGAAGAAAAAAATCCTGTCTCTTTCAGTTTTTCTTAAAACTGTGCAGCCTCACAGTTTTTAGAATCCTCTGGGAAACTGAAAGAGATTCACAAACGTTTCATTAAGTATTTTAAAAAAGTAAGAGTAAGAAAAAAGTGCTTTCAGATAATTTCGTGGAAGAAAAAACTCCCATCTCAGCATAAACTCCTGACAGCACCAGTTTAATTAATTTAGCTGTCTGAGCTCCGATATTCCCTCTGGCCAAACGTTTCCTGAAGCGGAAGCGTCTGACCTCGTCTCCTTCTGTCTCCAGCTGATGACATCAAGCCCTGCCCTCGCTGCGGCGCTTACATCATCAAGATGAACGACGGCAGCTGTAATCACATGACCTGCGCCGTGTGCGGCTGCGAGTTCTGCTGGCTCTGCATGAAGGAGATCTCGGACCTGCACTACCTCAGGTAGGCCCCACCCCCCTGTTCGGCGCCGCGCGGCGTCCTGCCGACGGGTGAACTCACGTCTCTCCTCTGCTTCCCACCGCAGTCCGTCCGGCTGCACCTTCTGGGGGAAGAAACCCTGGAGCAGGAAGAAGAAGATCCTGTGGCAGCTGGGAACGCTGATCGGAGCGCCGGTCGGGATCACGCTGATCGCCGGCATCGCCGTTCCCGCCATGGTCATCGGAATCCCGGTTTACGTCGGCCGAAAGGTGAGGCGCCGCAGAGAGCGGAGATCTGACTGAAAACACGAAATGAACACAATCAAAGCTGGTTTGTGTTTCTGATGTTCACTACAAACATTGGAGTTTATTTACTCGTATTTTATGTTTTAAATTATCCAAAAAAGTTTTTAATTTGTTTAATGTTTATTTTAATTATGTTAGTTTGCTAAGCAAAACCAATCTATATTTATTTTTTGCAAATTAATATTTAATTTCTATATTTAGTGATGATGGTGAATGAAAAAGAAAAGCTGAGTAACAGACATTTAATCGGTTTTAATTATCTGTGCAATTGTGAAAGTAACTTTGATACATTTTTATTTTTTTGACCAAAATATCTCCATGAATTTAACAACCTGCCATAACTCTTATTTGTAAACTCAAATGAAGTTTTCCGAGGTAAAGCTCGCGTTTCCATTTCTGTGCCTTTTCACGCTGCTTGCGGTAATTTAACAGGAAGTGGCGGGAAGGTGACGGGACTTTTCCAGGGGAAATGATTGAAACATCAGCTGTGTGTTCAGCGCCTTCATTTGTACAACGTTATCTGATGCAAACGGCTTTATCACACATCAGTTCCAGCGAACACATGGCTGCATCTTTCCTGCACAGAGATCATTCATTCATTCATTCACTGGTTTGATCTCTTGTTCATTCAGGTCTCTGGTCTCCAGGCAGCTCAGGAAACAGAAACCACAGACACACAGTTGGTCTGTCACAAACCCCCCGGCGACTCTCTGGAAGTCACAGCGTTGCTCAATGCTGCTGCTGAAGTTTCAGTTTGACCTCAATGATGTCAGTTTTCTAGAAATGACCAAACTGACCTCAAGCTTTCACCTAAACCAGGCGAATACCAGCTAAATTTGTTTCTAGATGAGGAACAGTGCAGCTTTAATCTCTCATTTGACACATTTGCTTTTATTTTCTTGTGTTTGTTTATAAATATTAAATGAGATGCGATAATTTCCAGTCATAGACAAAACAGCGTTTACTGGAAAACATGAGGGTTGAGTGTTGAAAGGAGCCAAGGCCACGTTTGTGTTGCGTTTATTTCTCTTTACCTCCATCTTGTGGCTGAAGGTGGAACTGCTCATTCATTCCTGCCCATTTTTATGTTTTCATGCGTTTAAATTGTAATTTATCCAAACTCTACAATTATTATTGACATAAAACACATTGGCGCATTCCAGATCAGATTTGAGCTCTTCTGATGATGCCATCTTGTTTTAAAGTGGAATTTATGAATCATTTTAAGCCTAAAGTTTGCATATAAGTCTGGGGTTTTTTACTGGCTGTTTGCTTTTCCACTTTGTTTTCTGATACAAGAGGTCAAATTTAGCAAATTACCTGAGAAGTTCTGATGTTCATATGAGATGTCATTGTTGTTTTTGCAGATCCACGCTCACTACGAGTTGAAGAAGGCGTCTCGCCACAGGAGGAACCTGGCCATCACGGGGGGCGTGGCCCTGTCGGTCATCACCGCCCCGGTCATCGCGGCCGTCAGCGTCGGTAAGAAACGCCGGCGAATCTCTGAACTTAAAGACGAAGCAGATCTTCTAAAAACCTTGAACTGCTTCCAGGCATCGGCGTCCCCATCATGTTGGCCTACGTCTACGGCGTTGTTCCCATCTCGCTCTGCAGAGGAGGCGGCTGCGGCGTCAGCAGAGGGAAGGGCCGCGGCGTGCGAATCGACTTTGATGAGGATGACGGACCAATCACAGGTGAGCTTCAATCAAACCTTAGGCTGCATTCAGACTGCCATAGTTTAGTCCACTATAGTCCAACTCCAGTCCGTTTGCGTAGAAAGTCCGGTTTGTTGAGGGAGGTCTCAGTTAGCTGAACTGGTGGGGTTTGAAGTTAACGGCAGCCCATGGCATTCTGGGTAAATAAAAACCTCAACAAACTCGTGAAATGGCTCATGATCAACTGCTAAAATCTGACACAACTCCAATTTGTTTCCATATGGTGAAGAAGAAGAATATTTTCTTCTTCAGAGGTTTTTGTGTCGTTTCCTTCAGTGGTTCTTGGTGCAGCGCCCCCACAGGCCAGGAGGGGAACAGGCTTTTCAAAGGGTTTGGTTAGTTTGACACCAACCAAACGACCATCTCAATGTGAAAGCAAAACAGTAACCAATTTAGCCGTTTCATGATTCACTGAATCTACTGACTATCAGATGTGAAAACAGCCAAATAGATTTATCTTCTGGATCTGACTGGGTTTATTTTCCCCGTCTGACTCTGCAGTGGCGGACGCGTGGCGAGCCCTGAAGTCTCCGAGTCTCGGAGAGAGCAGCCTGGACGGAGCGGTCAGCGGTCTGAGCACCACGTCCCCCAGTGAGGGCCTCTCTGTGGCCCCTGGGAATCTGGGAGACACTCCTCACTTCAACATGCTCGCCGGCGGCGCTTTGGGGACCCGAACCAGCAAGTACAGCAGGTGAGGAGTCAGGTGGTTGTTTTTGCTCCGGTTTTTATTGATTCTAACCAATCCAACTGATATCCTGACTCGGATGTTTTTGCTCCTCCAGGTTGGAAGTTCAACCAGGAGAACTGGCTAAGGAATCAGCCCAGAGAGAGACGGGAAGTCTGGGAGCAGGAAGCGACTGCGCCAGCACCCGAGGGATGGCCGGATCCATCATTTCCTCTTACACCTTACCCGACAGGTGAGAAGATGACTGACTGAACGGCATCATGGTAGCTTTCAAGAAAAACAAAGTTAGCTTTTTGGAAACATTTTCACTGGTGTAAAATAAGGACTAAACTTGCCAGCAGCTGGCAAACTGGTACCAAAGAGGTCCAGAAGTTGGTCTCTGTGGTGGTTCAACCTTTTCAGTTTAGAGTTTTGGTTTATTTTGGAGCAACATAAGCTGCACATATTTCCAGAAACGTCCTGGTTTCGGCTGCCTCTGCTCAGACTCTCAAAGAAATGAGCAATAAATGCTCTTTGGCTCATTTGCATGTCTGTTCTCTGGAAAACGAATGTTGTTCACAGTGTAAAGGAAACATGTTTTCACACTGCTGCAGGATGAATTAGATTAGATTGTATTTTATCATCCTGATTAAAATAATCCCAAGTATTTGAGCTGGTCAAACCTCAACTACAGGGTCTAAACTCTAACAGTTGTAATGGTTTTAGGAATTGGGGACATTTTGTGTGAAATAGAGCAACTTATCCTTTAAAACTTACTGTAATGTTAGTAAGAACTTACTTGTAGAGAAACTCAGGGCAGCTGGGCGCCTCGTACCGATTCCATGTCTGAGGAAGAAGAGTGAGCTGCCAGTTTTGAATATAAAATGAATATATAAAAATTTTATATATGTTTGTATTCCTGGATTTTAAAGGACTTCAGATCTTTTGATCCAGAAGCCTCATGCTGACTGACTCGTCTTAAATCTCCTCAGGGACTGCACCAACCTGGAGATCCAGGTGGACATCGAGACCAAACCCAGCCATCTCTGCCTCACCAGTGAGGAGGACCTAGCTCCACAGCCAAGCTCTGCTGCCATGGCGACCGCCTCAGGAGGGGAGGAGCCTCAGGACTGCAGCTCCAGAAGGGGCGGGGCTTTGGGACTGTCGCCCGGGGCGTCAATCAGGGAGGGGCTCAGAGACGTGACCCTGGCCCAGCCGGAGAGCATCCGCAGCGACCTGGAGATGTCGGACACTCAGTCGGACGACATCGGGGAGCTGACGTCGGACGACTGCGACTCGCCTCATCCCAAAAGCTGCCAGCAGCTGCAGCCTCCCTCCTGCAGATCCCTGAACCCCCCCACCGACGGCCTTCACTGTCCCGCAGACAGCAACGTCATCCTGTACGTCTGAGAGGCACAGCTCTCAGGATTGCACAAAAACTGACAAAACCCTGAACATTTACCTTCAAACTTTGTTTCCTTTCCTCCTGTCGTCTCTTGTCAGCTGCTTTAAGGTCTGAAACACAGACACAGGTGTTTGTTTCCTCCTGTCTGTCTTATCGATCTACCGGCCAGCCTCCTTTCTGAGTAAATGGTCAGGGTCCTACCTCTGAGATTTGTTGTTTACTCCTTGGTGCAAAATGCCTTGGCTTCTTAAGCAAAAAAGAAAATGAAACAAAAAAGTACAAATTTCCAAGAAGAAAATGCGAAAATGAAACGTTAGAATGGGGTGAAAGTTACCGAGCACAGCAGAAAGAATCAGATTGGTGGAGAAACTGATGCGTGTTTGAATGGAGACTTACAGCTGTTTGCTTTTTTCTGCTTCTGCTGTTTCTGTCATATACAAATGTTTTTGTTTTTGCATCGTGCATGAGTCTGCATGAGCCATTTCTCACCTGGAGGTTTTAACAAGGCAGCAGCAGGTTTTCCTTCTGGCGTTTAGAGGACGAAGGAAGAAAGGAGAAAGGGAGGAGGGAGAGAAAGAAGGGAAGAAGGAAAGGTTTGCACACGCTACAGAAACAAACAAATGAGAGATCTGACGACGATGGACCAAAACAACCCAGAGGAAAAGAAACATTTATACAAATCTGAACCAAGTCTATGAGTCTAAGACAATTTTTGTAGAAACTAGAAAAAAAGCCAAAAATATTTTGCTAATTTTATTGTTGCTTAATCATTAGAAATTTTTTTCTAGCAAAACTACTGAATAGTTTTATTTAATTAAAAAGTATACTTGTATAAATATGGAAAATATTCTAGAATCACATAAATTTTTGTTTAGTGTCTGACAATCACAAATTCTTGCTTTGTCTATTCAGCCTGGACAAAGGAAACTATTGATTGCTCTCATGGATAAACATATCGATATCAGTTATCGGTATCGTATATGATGCTGTTTTGTGCCCTTTGATTTAAACTTACTGAAGACTCGTTAAACAGGTTATTGCTCAGTAAATATTGGTCATTAATGAAACAAATATCAGTATTGGTAATTGATTATTGGTATCATATATCATGCCGTTTTGTATCCTTTAAACTTAAAGACTTGCAAAACCAAAAAAACTCCCTTTAAAATATTTGAACAAAACTAACAATAAATTTATTTTAATTTATTATTAGTGAGCAAATTATTGATCATTGCTGAATCAGGTATTGTCATATCGATATCAGTTATCGGTAATCGTATATTGTGCCAATTTTAGAGGTGTCCTTTGATTGAAACTTCCTGAAGACTCAAATCCAAAAATAAATCACCTTTTAGAAAGAAATATTTACCCTAAAACAAACAATAAACTTATTTCAACATGTTATTGATGAGCATTATTGTCGGTACTTGCTAAACAGGTTTTGTAATATCGGTATTGTTATCAGTATCGTATATCGTATCATTTCATATCTTTTGACTGAGCCTCAATGTAGACTCCCTAAACCAAAAAAAAATTACTTTTGGACAGAAATATTTACTTAATTCAAACGAATTTAGTGAAAAATTTTATTATTGAGCAAATTATTGATTATTGCTGAATCAAGTATTGCTCTATCAGTGTTAGTTATTTTCCAATTATCTGAGATGTTTTTCAATTTAAACTTTTTGAAGACTCTTTAAGCCAAAAATAAAAAAACCTTTAGAGAAGAAATATTTACCTTAAACAATAAACATATTTGAACATGTTGTTACTGAGCAGCTGGTTTCAGTCATTTGTCATAAATTCTCATTTTTCAGGTTAGGCCGTTCACATAATGCAATAAAAATTACTTTTCGCTAGAACCTGAACTGTTGGGCTGCTTTCCACACATTTCGTCCGTCAGAACTCTCCCATACTTTGTTTCTGGTCCGTGTCGTGGAACCAGTCTGGCCGCTCACTAATCAACACAGCCCAACTGGTTTTGGAGGTTCTTGTCTTGTAAAGTTGCACCTGTCTGACCCAGTTTTATGTGCATGAATGACAGAACATGTGATGAATGTATTTGTGCGATCCACTTTGTCATTTTGTTTTTGACTGAGCACTTGTGCACTTTATCTGAATGTCTTATTTATCTTTTTTATTTGCTTGACATCATCTGTTGCTGTAAACATGTTTACTTGAGTGACAAACACAAGTCTGTGGTACAACCAAAAAAAGGAGCCTTTCTGTTGGATGGAATGAGATAAACGTTTGCCTCCAAAATTTTTATCACTCAGTATTTTTGACCTTAAATTGTATTTTTTGTGTCTTTTTTTTGTTTAATCAACGCTGTGATGCAAAAACTAAACATAATTTATTATTTTTCATTCCTTTTTATAACTTTGTGTTGCTCTGGTCAGCCAGTATCACTTGTGAACACGTCGTTTTGGAGCCAAACCGTGAGCTTCTCTCAGTCACAGCTTGACCCATTTCTTAGCTTTGGATCACCTCCGTGCTTCTGTTTGAAGAGGTTCCCAGGGACCTTTTTCTTCATCTCAGAGTAGCTTTATGGATTCTGCTGCTTACGTGACTTGGCGGTGCTGTTTCTGTCTACACATGTCACTGGTTTTTGCCTATCTTGCAGAATAAACGAATGTACCACAGACGGAAAACTGGGACTTCCCGAAAGAGTCCAAATGAGTGTTACGTCCCTTTAGGAACACAGGTGGTTCTGTCTTTATTTGAAATGGTTTATAGATAGCAATATTTAAGTGTTATACTAAAGGAACTGTGTGTTTGTTTGTTTTTTGTTGTGGTTAAAGCCTTGATCTGATGAGAGGCTGCACATGCAGGACTGTGAGACTGTGGAGTTTTTTGGGGGGGAAAAATTAATAAACACAATTTTATGTTGCACCAAAGCCATGTTTTGTTGTCTGTTATAATAGCCATAAAAAGCAATAATGATTTTGCTGCACAACTTCACGTCAGCTGTTTTTTCTCTATTGCCTTGCAAAACTTCTCCAAACTTCTCAGAGTTTGTGGACATTTATTCATTTGAATTTTTGTGTGCATTTTGTTTTAGACATTGGCTCATTGAAGTGATAACAAATAAACTTCATCTCAAAATTTGTAGCAGACACCTGCAGGTTTTGAAACTTAATTGTATTAAACTTGGCAACGCCTAAAAAGCATGATACTGCCTCCACCATGCTTCACTGGGGGTGTAGTGTCTTGTCAGTGATATACCGCATGGGCTTTTGGTTTCCTGAGCTTAAACTGCAGTCAACGAGTCAAAACTTCTTCCCGCAGTTGCTAAAAAGTTTATGCAATTATAACAAAAACAATATGAAAAGTACAACAACAAAAATCTTTACATAAAAATATCCTTCAAACTACGAATTCGTCAGATACAAAAAAAAAAAATAGGCAAATGAAATATAATTGGAGAAAAAAAAAGATTTTAGATTTAAATGTGTAATGTACGGTTTGTATTTTTCTCACCGGCTTCTACACCCCGGATCCTCCAGGAGGCGCTGTTGCATCTCGTAACCGGATATGTAGCCCAGAAGAAAACGACTTTTGCGGCTGGGTCGTGTGTTTATCTGCCGTAAAGCGGAGGAAGGTTAAAGCAACTCGGATAAAGGAGTTAAAACAGGGTAAATTAACAAGTTTGAATGCTTTACTTTGACTTTTTACTGCATGTAATGCAAAAGCGGCTCATCAGAGTTTAGTTGGTTGGTATAAAATCGTATTTCTGAGTGGAATTAGGCCCGTTAGCATTAGCATACTGTCATTGAAGGAGAATCTACGGACATATTTCAGTCAGTACCTGCAGTTAAATCAACTATTCTCTGTTCTAATTAGATCCACGCTACTCATTATATAAAGCCTTATGTTTTTATATTGTATAAACGTTTTGTTTTAAGTTGACTAGACGTTTCCGAGCTTCTTGTGTGTACATATATCTGTTAGCCGCTTGGCTAAAACGGAAAAATCTTCACTGCAGCCGAAGGAGTATTTCTTACTGTTTCCGAGCATTAACACACTTTAGAATTGTTTTTATTCAGATAAAGTCTTTTTACTATGTATAGGAAACTTCTCTGCGCCTTTTGTTTCAGATAAATGTCCTTTTTGCTCATTAAGAGAAACATTTTTTTTCCTGATTGTATGATGTATTAGAATAACGGATTTATTTACCCTAAAGGAAAATAAATCTGCACAGAACAATCATTTTATTTATTTGTATTTTCATATGGCAAACAAAAGAAAAAAGGAGATCTGTTTAACTTTTTCCTTGGACAAGTAGAGTTAGCAATTTGAAGATATAAAATTAATAGAGTACAGAATACTGAATGTGTGAAACTTTTCAAAAGTGGCTATTAGAGCATAAATATTATTTCAATTAAATGAATATTTTTATGAATGATGGGGATTCTTATTGTGATCTGTTTACTTTATATAATTCTGAATTTCATCTATGTATGTGTTGACAGGAAGTTGAGTTGAATATTTGTGAACGTTTTTACAAATCAAGTCTTTCTTTCTCTGTCTTTCCTGATTCCTTTCTGTATTTCTTTTTCCTGCCTTCCTTCTTTCTATCTTTCTTTATCTGTTTCTTTTTTCTACCATTTTTATGTCTTTTTCTGCCTTCCTTCACTTTTTTTTCTCTGGTCTCTTGTTTTGTGGCTAACTCCTGCTGTTCTAGATTGTTCTACAGACTGAATCATCTTTTATTTTTAGATTTTTTTAGTGTTAGCTGCTTTTCACTCAACCTTTCCTCTATCTTTTGTTTTGCTCGCTTGTTGGCAGCATCATGCCGTTTGTGGACATCCAGTCACGGCTCGGCATCAATGTGGACCGCTGGCTGCTGCTGCAGAGCGGCGAGCAGCCGTACAGGCGGGCGGCGCGGTGCCACGCCTTCGAGAAGGACTGGGTCGAGTGCGGCCACGGCATCGGACAGACCCGGGCCAAAAAGGAGTGCCAGCTGGAGTTTGAGGATTTCTACGAGTGCATGTACCGGCAGAAGACGGTGAGTCCCTCTGGTATTAACTCATCAGCTCCAGATGATCAAAGCTTTGACGTGTCTCGGATGTATTGGGACAGAATCAGAACTTCTACTAAATGAGGTGAATAAAACCTCAGGTAAACAATTTGTCATTTTTTTAAAAAGCTAGAAATGGTTCCAAATGTGTGGAAAAATACAAAAAAAACATGAAAATGTATTATTTTAGTTATCAATTATTCAGATAATTAATTGGGAAAAAAAATTGTACATTCTGAAAACTTTTTATTCAGCCACTTCGGTCTCTTTATACAGTATTACAAATATATAAAAAATGCAAATAAACAAATCAATAAAATGTTTAAGATAAACTTTTAATTGCCTAAATTACAATAAAAGCCTTCCTTTTGTGACTCTTGATTTTTGTAGCAAAGAATGAAAACTATTTTCTTCTCGCCTTGACATCGGTACAGAGCTGATCTGGTGATTATTCTTCAATTATTTTATTTTATTTTTTTTAAGTAAAAAGTCCCAAGCCGGAACTTTTGTATTCTGTTTCTTGTACACCATAAGTCAGACGCACAACATCCACAAACAACAGTTATGGAAAACAAATCAGTTTCTCTCGGCCCTCTGGTTTTTCATTTCTGCTTCACAACCAATCAGATGCAGGAAAAGACAATTGTTGTGTTCAAGTCGTGCTGAAAGACGCTAGCCTTTCAGCGAAGCTATTCAAGCCTGAAATAGTATCAGCGCTAAACATGTTGCTAATGCTAATGTCAGCGTCCACGTTTCTAAAGAAGTTCCATAGATGATCCGGAGCTCCTGAAACATTGAAATTTGCTCCAATCTGATGGTTGAAGAACAGAATAAAAACATTACATTTATTTGTTGCTGCCCTCACATGTTTATTTTTTCAATAATATTGCAACAAAAACGTTTCTTGAATTGAAAACTATGTTGCTGCTTAGTTTTGCATAGTTTTCAATAAATTACATAGCCTTCTATTAAGTAAATTAAATGGTTTTATGGAGTCCCACCACTATTTCTATTTTATTTAATTTATTTTTTTGTTAAATTATGACTCTGAAATATAACTGAGGTTTATCTGAGGTTACCTCCATCCTGGGCCTTTGCGTCCTGACATGGAGTCGGTGCCTTTCATCCTGTTATCTTCACCTTTGACCTCGTCTTTTCTTTGTCCCTGCAGCGTCAGAGGATGCACACCATTCGTGAGCAGCGTGACAAACTGATAAAGGAGGGGAAGTACACACCGCCCGCTCACCACACCGGCCAACCCGACCAGAATCCATGAAGGATCTGACCTCAGCCCAGTTTCACCATTTCCTGTTCCGCTGTAAAAATGTGCAAATAATAAATGTTAATACCTCCCGTCCTTGTAATGTCGTCTTTCCTTCTTGTTCCATGCAAACGTTATCAGTAGGATCAGGTTCTGTTTTTTTCCCTTTGTCATAATTCAATGTTCCGGATAATAAAACAAGAAAAATTAAATTTACAGTATGTGGAACCAATTTACAAGAAATGTTATCTCAAGAAATTGAAAGATAATTTCAGCTCAGACACTCCAACTGATCTTAGTTATCAAACCGTTTATTAAACCAAGCAGATTGCATCGAGTCAATAGTTGCGTTTCCATTCACCATAAAAACAAATTTAATTATAAAAATATATTTACTTAAAGCAAATGTGCCAATTTCCAAACGACTTTATATGTCACTAAAATGTTTGTGTGCCAGGATGATGTGTGTTTGTGTTTTTGTCAGCTGTTTCAAAATTAATATATTTCTCAAAACTGAAATGAAAACACGTTTTTTGTGATCAATGATCGGATGTTACTGCTACCGGAAACCATGAAGAAGAAGACAGGAAGTGGTAGGAGGATGGTGGTGGATGTTTTTGCATTAATGAATTTGTTCCCATGGGATTTAAATCCCTTTTATTTAGCGGAAACAGCAATTGCGAAATTGTGTTTTTCAACATTAGCAAAATATCTACAAAGTTTTGTAATGGAAACGCAGATTTCTGTTTGCATCATTCACTCCTCATTTCACTTGGTGACATTTCATAAAATGACCCGAGTAAATACAAAATGCAGTTTTTAAATGATCTCTGTATTTATTTAGGAGCCTGGATCTAAGTGGAAATAATGTTCTAGTTGTAAATCATTTATTAGTTGTTAGATTTTTGTTCTTGTAAATGTTTCATGTTCTAAAGCTGATGAGAGCAGCTGTTTAAATCAGCTGCTCTCATCAATAACAGATCCTCAGATTGATTCATCATTCATAACCTCTGATGAATTATTAAAGGTCCAATCTGCGGTTCTGAAGGTCGATGTCTGGTTGACCAGCAGATCCTGCAGGAATCTCTCCCCGAGGACAGAGCCCATCTTTCATATGAAGATGCTGCTTTTCATGCAGGTTGAATCCATTTCATATCAATCAGAACCAGCAGAGTTCATGTCCCACCACTAGATGGCGCCACAAGCTCAGAGAATGGACTCAAGAGTCCAGCTGAAATAAACTGACCTGCAGCTTTAATGTCTTTTAAATTCATCAGTTTGGAGATTTGAGATGTGCAATATGTTAAATGTTTCACTTTTTAGTCTACATATTCAGTTCACAATATATCAGCTTTAGCATCAGTATCAGTCCGATAAGTAAAATGATATTTATTTGTTTATGTGTAGTCTTTTTTTAATTGTGTAAATAATTGTGTTATCATATCAGTTATTGGACATAACAGCCACAATAATATTGGATATGAAATTGATCCAAAGCTTTACATCGGTACTTCATTAATATTCATACAAACAACATTTTTTCTCAACACCATGAGCATCGCATCAGTTCACAAAGACTAAACCAGACAGAAATCAGTGGCTCAAAGTAAAAATAGCAGATAATTGTTGATACTCTGCAGATAATTTACAGCATCTCATGATTTCTTGTTCCTTTTATCACATGGATTAAATTGTCCAAATTGAATTTTGTGTCCTCACTATTCATTGAAAGTCTGCAGTTTAAGTGGAGTAAATTCACGTCTGCATCTCTGGATTATCAGCTCAATAATTAGCTAAAGTGGAGAGAATCAGGGCCGACGGAGGTTTGACCTTTGAACTTTGCTCGTGTTTCATGTGGCTGCACAGATTTCTAGTGGCTGTTTGTTCAGGTAGATAAACTGATGTTGGTCCAGTTGTGATGGGTTGAACAGCTGCAATAAAAATAATTTTGTTGGTTAATTTGTTTTAGCCAGGGGTCAAATGCTGGATTTGACTTTGGTGTCTTTAACCTTTGGTCACTCACAGCGTACTGACCTTATAAATATGTAAACTTTAGAGAAAATGGAAAAAATGTAAGACAATAATATATGGAGTAAATATAAATAATACAGCTGGTTATTTTCCTTTTATGAATAAAAGGCAGATTGTGGCAGTGCAAACGATTATTTTGTCTCTCAGTGGAGTTTCCATTACAGGTGCAGATCTTTGTCAATATTCTGCAAAAGTAACAAAAAACACAATTTTCCAGTAAACAGATGACCTCGGATGTTGTGCCATTTTATTTTTCTTGGGCATACTGTCCAAACATAATATGCAAATAATTATTTTTGTAGATGATACTGTGTTGTTCTAAACACACAAGCTCTGCTGATCCGATCCGTCCAAGACTCAGAACTGAGTTGGTTAAAATCTGAGTAGATTTAAAATTGTTGCTTGGACTTTTTGTTTCAGTTATTTTATCTTTTTGTCTTTTCTCTAGTGTTTGCTTATTCTTTCAAATATTTAAAATTTTCTAGAAAAACTCAAGAAATTTTAGATTAATCTCAGAAATTTTCTGGAAAAACAAGATTTGTTTTGGGGGTTTTTTGCTATTGAAAATTTGCAAGAAAAAAAAATCGGAACATTTCAAATAAATTTGACTTTTGGGAAATTTCCAAGTTTCTTTTTTCCTGAGAATTTCTGAGATTAATCTAAAAATGTCTAAGTTTTTACCACAGATTTACTCCTTTTTGTTTCTATGCATTGGCCCTATGGCACTATGTGCAGAATGGGACACAGACAGGAATAATATTCCTCCAGCTGTAATAATTGGCCTTTTGAGGCTTTTCTCCAGCTGTGAGCTAAAGGGATTATTTCAGACCCAGATTAACCGAATCATGTGATGAAAACGCGTTGCTCGGTTTTCCCCCTTTTTTATGAGTAACTATGACCATATGAGCATGAGTCGGTGCTGGAGGTATTCCGCTGTGACGCCCTCCTCTCCTCTCCTCTCCAGATGAGGAGCGTCACGCTCTGGCAGCGCTGCGGACATGACGCAGGGGAACACCCGAAATATCGGTTTCCGCGATGTTTACCACAGTCAATAGGCATGGGATAAAGGGATGGAGCCGTGAACGCAGCCTATTGAAGAGACGGAGCGAGGAGAGGAGGGCTGCTGGTGGTGAAGGGGGTTGTTGAAGGGAGAGAGAGAGAGAGAGAGAGAGAGAGAGAGAGAGCAGCAGGAGGAGGAGGAGGAGGAGGAGGAGGAGGAGGAGGAGGACAGCCATTACCATCCAGGACCGCCGCTCGCTCTTCCCTCTCCAGCCTCGAATAACCGGCGGAGACGTTTGGGAGAAGAGAGGGAGCGGACGGAAAGCGAGTCGGTGGAGGTGGAAACATCCCTCCATCTTTTCATTCATCCTTCGCTCCAGAGGAGAGGCAGCAGCGGAGGCAGCCGTGCCGGCCTCCTCGCTCTGCGCTCGGACTCCAGGACCGCTGCTGCCCCGGTGAAGGTAAGCGGCTCCGGAGCTTCAACAAAACCAACATTTGGGTTTTATTTTTTCATTTCTCCTCACCTGTCATTCCATCTCACCCAGCACCGATAAACCCACGAGTTAGTGTTTTATTGGGACCTGATCAGGCATCAACATGTTGATCATTGACAGTCATTTCATTCGGTTTCTGTCGCTGTTTGCCTCAAAACGTCCCAGATTCTGGGCGCTGAATCTGGAGCCAACCAGAAGCCTTTCTGGGTCGTGAGAAGGCTGGACGGCTTTCTCAGCAGCGTCACTCGCAAATGGATAAATGTAATCAGTTGGTGTTACCCATTCTCGGACAAAGAGCCGATCCCTGCTCCCAGACTGCTCGTGCGTGCAGCTCGTGCGTGCACCGAGCGGTTCTGGCTCCATGTCTGCGGTCCATTCATGCACACAGATCCCTGCCCTCCCAGCTCAGCAGAATGATGCAGACGAGTACAAAGCAGGTGGACATAAATCACAGCATTACGCACCTCAGGTGTGATGGTCCGTATTGATCTGGGCTGATCCTGCAGCCAATTAAAACAAACGACACCCTCCATCATCGGCTCCACCTGCATGGAGCCCCGGCATCAATACAGCCTGTCTGTCTAAAAAACCTCTGGTTACTAAAGAGCAGCCTGAGGGGAGAGGAGAAAATTCCGGATTCAGACCGATCTCCCCTCCTGCTGCTCCGGAGCAGATGGTCGTCCCCGTCCGGCCTTATGCCGGGCCTTCAGCTCCCGACACGAGCCAAACTGTCTATTATTTGTCTATTCTGAATCGATTAAATCAGCATAAACTGCTAGTTCTTGGCATTAATCGAATATAAACACAACACATCGTGTTGATAGAGACCACTGAGGCTAAAGCAGAGTATTGCTGCTGGTGTGTGCAGGAGTTGAGTTTCATATCAGGGATGAATCTAAATAAATGTAACCTGCAATCATTTATTTATGCTTAATCATTAATCAAAGCATACAGACCAAAAAAAAGAAAAAGAAAATCAGTTTGAGAAAGACAACATATTCTGATCAGTAATTAATTTCCAATTAAGATTTAGAAAACTCTTCATGCGGCAGACTCCAGGTGTGAAAGGTCACAGGTCGGATCATGGATGTTTGGCAGAAACAGACTAGCTGTTGCGTCTTTGTAGTGAGAAAACTGGGTCAGAGTTTTATTAGTGATCACATCTGCTCCTCAGATGGAGGGCTGCTGCTCTGTTTGTCTGTGAACTGGAGATCCCATCAGCCGTTGGTTGATCCCGAACAGGAATGCTGTTCTGGACGTTCCGGCCGTTTGGACCGTTAGTTTGACTCCTCGTATCGCTCCGTCCTTCCTGTCGTTTTCTCACCCTGCGTATGGTTGGTCACAGAGTCCCTCTGTTTACATTGGTCTGACACACACACACACACACACACGTTGGACAAACACAGTGCTCAGCCTGAGCTGTGGGAACCGACCCCGGCTGTGAAATATAAATCAGGAGAGCCTCTCGGACTGAGCTGCTGCTCTTCGTCACGCCGCCCCAGTGTGAGGATATGTATGCCCTATAAAGGTCAGCTTTCGGTTTGTAGAAGCGCTGGGTTGATTATTTAATAATGCTTTGTTTGTGTTTGTTGAATATCTTTCTTTCTCTGCATTAAAAGTGAAGGAGATTAATTATTGAAGGAAAGGAAGCTGGTTTAGGTTTCCTGGAGCATTTCTCTCATTTCCTGAGCTTCTTTGTGTTTTTTCCCACCTGATAGTTCGGTAGATTTGGTTCAATTGGGAACCAAAGTTGTAACATTTGCTACATTTCCAGCTGCTGTGGTTTTCTTTCTCTCTGCTATGAGTCAAACCAGCCAAAGCCTTTGAGCAACTTGTTCCCCTCCTCGCCTGTGGAGGCGCTGCACCAAAAACCACTGAAGAAAATAACACAAAAACTTCACAAAGCATAACTTACTTCTTCACAAATGTAAACAAAAAAATGGAGTGGCATTAGATTTTTTCAGAATTTCTCTTTTGTCTTTGGTAAAAGACGACAACCATATCTCCAGCTAGCGCTAGGCTAGCACGTTTGTTTTGGTTGTATTTACCCAGAATGCATGGCGCTGTAGTCTGCTTCCTGCTTTTGGAGTGGTCTCCAGTTTTTGGTGTTCACGTTCGCATTCGAACCGCATCATGCGCATCATGCGCATGATGCGGTCCGCTTACAGGCTTTTTTGGGCCACTGCAGAGTTAGAATCCAATTATGTTTGAATATTGAACCAAAGAAAAATGTTTTAGTTTTCTGGTGGTTGTTTTTTTTTGCATCTTTGCTTCTCAAACTGCTCCTCTTCAGGCACTGACAGAGTTTTAGCATGATAGCATGATCATCTGGGTCCTACCATGGAGTCTTAGGGCCACGTTAAGAAAATAGACGAAACAAAATTACGAGTTTATGAAAATAAACTTGTACAATAATGAAGTTGAAATAATATGAGAATAATATTATGATTAAAGAAAGTAGAAAACCTTCTCCGAGTTGGATGAGGTCCGACCCCCGTTGGACCAGTTGAAGGCTTCAATCCCACCAGCCTGTTTAGTCACTTTAATCCAGTTGCTTAATGGTAATCAAACTCTGATTCCAAACTCTGGTTTATCTACAAACCTCAGTCTGAGTTTGATTGAAGCGAACTCTGGTGTGGATCGAATGCATGTCTGAACTCCAAGTGGACTACAGACCGCTCCAAAAGCAGGAAGTGGGCTACAGCGCAGGGCATTCTGGGTAAACACGCTAGCTTAGCACGAGGAGGAGACATTACTCAAGGCCTTTTTGGTCTTCATTAATTTTTCTGACAAAATCTAAGAGACTGCAAGAATTTAATTCCTGTAAAACATGTTTCACATTTTTGGGAAGAAAACTTTGTACTTATACTGAGATCTTTGAGTCATTTTTAAGTCATATTTGAGTTTATATGCACACTACATCTAAAACCTGTACACTTAATAAGAAGGAAAGTAGTTTCAAATGTTCAACCAGCAACATTTCAAGTTTTAAGTAAATTAGCAGGTGACATTTTTATCATTACTTCCAGAAAGCTACTTATATTTTGAAAAACCAAAGTGATTACCATTTTTCTTTAATGTCTGAAGATTTTACCAGCATTAAGTGAGTTTCTGCAGATTTGTTTGGACTGTAGAAGAACTGGAAGGTGTCTTCCAGCAGGAAATGATCTCAATGTTTCTTGTACTGGTACTTTGTTCTTCTTCTTCTACTTGTTGTAGCTGTAATGACACGGTGCGGCTTTGAAGCCTCCGTTCTGGCTCTATTTATAAAACCGCTCGTTTCAGTGCCACTGAGTCACTGTCAGCCAGCAGCAGGGAGGCAGCCACACACCACAGAACCGCAGGGAGTTCTGGCCGGGCTTTAACCCTTTTCCTCGCAGCGTTGCCGGGGAGACGGCTGGATCCAGGAAGCGGGGTTTCTGAAGGCTTTTGGCAGCTGGAGTTTAGATGGAAAACACAGATGTCAACCTGAACATCCTCGTTCTGCAACGTTCAGCTCGGAGAAAAATAAAAGCTCAGATGGAAGTTCATAGGGTTTATCTGAGGCAACTTTGTTTTGTGGTAAAATGTTTGCAGCTTAATCGTACAAAAAGTTGATTCCAGTAAATGCAGAGGCTTTTATTCTGAAAGATTTGTTGATCTCGTAAAAAAGAAGAGAATAATTTAAAATCCAAAATGAGTAGTTTGATTAGTCTGCAGGGATTTCAGGAGAGCTGAGCTTCTACTCCAGGATCTGCAGGTCTTTAAATCATTTTGCAGCCTCAGGAACTTGGAGGTCTGATTTATTGATCCAGTGATGGACAGTTTGGAGCATCAGGTCTCCAGAGTCCAAATAAACGCGCACACACATTCAGTTTTTTTACGTCTTTGCTGCGTTTTCTGTTTTCCTGTTCTGCAGTTCATGCCAGAGAAGCAGGTTGAGGTTTAAAGAAAATGAAGAAGCTTTTAGAAATCTGGTCTCCAAATGTCCTTCAGGGTTTTTTTAAAATTTACTTTCTTGGTTCCTTCCAGTTTGATTCCAGAGTCGAGATTTAAAATGAAATGATAACTAGACCTGTCACAATAAATCAATTAATCACATGATAAATTAAAGCAAGTTTTTGATTATTTTCTCTCTTTCTACCAAAAAGATGTTTAAGTCTTCAGTCTGATGCTTTGGTCTCAACTAAAACTTTTATCAATTTATCATCCAGCAAAGTTTGTTATTGAAAACTCAAATGAGAATTGAATTAAGGGTGCATTCACACCAGACGTGTTTAGGTCCGATTAATCGTTCCAGTCCATCCAAACGGCTGTTCTGGGTCAGGATGATGGTATTTAACCTGCTAACTGAGGCCTGGAGTCTTTCCACTTCAGCATCATGTTAAAACACACGTGATAATCGATTTAACCCAGTTTTTATTCCTCTTCCTGACTAAATATTTTGCATCATTCATAAAGACTCAGTCTCACTCCACACCATCAATGAATTATACAGTTTCTCTGCTGTGTCTAAAGCCTCTGACCTCCTTTTTCCCTCATTCATCTCCTCTCTGCAGTGTTGAGGCGTGATGGAGTCGTCAGACGATGATACTCTGAGCGAACGCTCCTGCGTCAGCGAGCCATCGTTCCGCACCGAGCGCTCTGGTGGCTCGCTGTCCCCGTGCACGTCGGGTCTGGTGGGGCCGCCGGGGGACACTCTGCCGTGGAATCTGTCCAAGCACGAGAGGAGGAAACGGAAGAGCCAGGACTCGGTGCTGGACCCGGCGGAGAGGGCGGTGGTACGCGTCGCAGGTAAGGAAATCGCTCTCGCTGCTCTGGTGGTGTGCAGGCATTGACAGTGTGTGTTGCTGAAGGAGGAATCGGTTTGTTCACACGATAAATCGTTAAAAAACTTGCTGCGTCATTATCGTCCAACTACTTCCTGTTGTCTTTGTTTAGTTTTCACCAGTGGCAACATCCGGTTATCGATCATGTGCAGAGGTGGTTCCTAACATGGGCAATATGGGTAACCACTCAGGGCGCCATCTCGTAGGGGGAGTTTTTTCATTAAGTAGATTTCGTTTTCAAATCTCAATTTGCACAATGGAAGGATTTGACTTGCAGGATTTTCCTGTTTAGTTTACTTCTTAAAGAAAGACAAAAAGACAAGTGTTAAGAAGCAATAAGATTTTCTGCAATGTTTGAGTTCTTGTAGCAGCCATCTTGGAACCCTGCTCAGGAGGAGGCCTGCCTCAAACTCAGCTCTTCTAGAGAAGGAGCCATGATGGCTGCAGTTTGATTGGCTGGGGTAAATTGGGAAGGTGGGGGTCACCAGTATATAACCAGTATATAGTTGGACTGCTGGCTGTAGCAGAGGCCGTCTGATGGGAAAGCTGCCATTTTGAACTGTGCTATGATGCTGGAGGCCTAATAAACCAGCTTGATTATTGTACAGCCAACTTTGCTGAGTTTTTTCTTCCACACCTCACAGTGTAACAAGTTTATTGCTCTAACAAATACTGGATTACTTCAGTCCTGAGGTTATAAATTAAGTTGGTGACAATTTGTTGTCTTTTTGCTGCAATATCTGAATAAATCCAGGAATCCTTGCAGAGAAACTGTTTCCCTTCTCTGTGATGCTACAGAAATAGAAGTGAAGGAGTAAGAAAGATTTTCTGGAAGCAATGATTTGTTCCTGAGCTGGAAACACCAGTTTGAGGATGAAATAATGTAAAAGTGGGATTAGTTCTGGAACAGCGTGAGGTTTTGTTACATTTCTCTGTTATGGAGCAGCAGAAGAAGTAGTTCAGATGTCTTTATTTTGTTTTACTGGTTTCAGTTGATTTAGTGTTCTGGTTATTCTTGTATGTGAAACAAAACCAGCAGTCATTAAAGCAATTACAGAAAATGCCAGTTGTGAGAAAATGAGGGTGGTGGAGATGCTAGGAGGCGATCAGAAGACAGTAAAAGCCTCATTTAGTGACACGGAAACAGCAAGTAGAGTGAAAGGCTGTGTGTTAGACAGAGATGCACTTATGTGTCACGCGAGGATTTATTTCTAAACACTTTTTCAGACTGAGCAGTGTTTCAGTTCATACTTCCCTGCCTCTTTTAATCCACCTCATGCTGCTGAAGAGCTGCTTTCTGCTGAGGAATGACTCATTTCTTCTTCTTCAGCAGTAAAGTTGGAAACAAAACAATTAGAGTTTACAATGTGGCTGAAGCTCACAAAATATAGAAAACCTCATTTCAGTTTTAAGGAATCGCCAACGCTGCAAAGACAGTGTTGGCACTAACGCTAACTCATGATGAGAGTCTCTAAAAATAAAAGTAATACAAAAATGATTAGAAAATTATATTATAACCAGTAGCATGCAGAAAAATCAACCTTGTAGGTCACAGTGAACGAGTTATATTCATATTCATTACATATAGTTAATTCACAAATTAATTATATGCAAAAAAGTTTAAAAATTGCATAGTAGTGTTCTTGTTGAGTTTAACACAAGTGTTTTATTTACCAAAATGAACAAAAGATGCTTGAGAAACTTATGTAACTAGTTCTATTGCTAAATAAACGACAACTGCTTAGTGATAACAGTTAGTTAAATCCTTATGTATCTTAAAAATGAAAGCAACAGCTCAGAAAATGTTCATAATAATTATATATGATATATCTCAGAAATTATTCCAGTAGTTTAATGAGATTAACCCTCACAACTGATAACTAGATGTCTCCTCATATTACTTTAAATCATCACATCATAATTTTTGCACACAGAAATATAAAATAAAACTTAATCTACAGCCGCTTTGGTCCGTCCTGTTTTGGTTCTGTCGCGTCGTTCTGATGGCGTTTCTGTTCTGGACTCAGTCAGGCGCGAAAACGTGATGATGTCACATTTTACATGTGTTTACTCTGAGCCTGATTTCCTCTCAGCTGGACCTGGAAAGCAGAAACCGAATACATCCAGACGCTTTCCTCAACCAGACGCAGTTTACTGTCTGAGATTTTTAGTTGCAGTGAAGTATTGTTAGGAAGATTCAGCCGGCAGCAGGTGAGTTTTAAATATGTCTGGACTGGACTGCGCCCACCTGCTGAGCCTGAATATTAGTGATCCAACCACCAGCTGCTGCCTTTCCAGCAGGGATCCATGTCTCAGGGAGAAAAACTTCATGTTATTTCGGTCATTTTTGTGTTTCAAACATGAATCACTTCTGATTTTAAAAGACTCAGCAGAACCAAAACATGCTGGAATGTGTCAATCAGTTGCATTTGGATAAAAGCATTTTTTAAACATTCATAAAAGTCTAAAACAAAACAATAAATTTAGACTTGATCTTCTAACTGTGGATGGAAAAGTGAAAAAAAAAAAAGAATTTAGGATTAAAAGCAGCCAACACCGACTTACACAAAGAATGAGGATGAAATGAGTTATTGCTCAGATTTAAGGTTTATTAAAACAAACACACTGGAAAGGATTAAACAAACAGGACAGAAGAAGGAAAATATATCAGGTTTTTTGTTATGTTTGCAACTAAATAGAATCTACTACTCTTGTTCCTGAAATAATTAAAATTAAATGTACAATCTTCCTAAAGTACCTAAAATTATAAAATTAGTTGAGTTGTGCAAATTAACTCACAGCTGTAGTATAACTTAAACATACTAAAGCAAAGCAAAGTAAAGTGTTGGGTTTTACAGTGTATAAAGTGAAATTTGTGGAGTTGGTTCATTCATTTGTCCCAGTTTTCATCCAGCTGCTGATCAGTGGTGGCGTTTCTGCTGCAACTCCTCATCTTTTTTTTTTTTATTATTACTGCATCTATTATTTTTGTAAAATAAATAAATAAATAAAATTGTAATGTCCCCACAGCATAATACCTTTTTAAAATCTTTTTAAAAACTTTTCTCCAGTTCATCCTGAATGATGCTCTAGTTTATGGTCAAGGGGCAACTAGATATGAAACATTTAACAAATATTAATTAAGGGGGAAGGAAACATTTGAACCTATACGTATAATTTTGGATGGATAGAAAATCAATTTTTCTATTCAGTTCAGTTAAATCTCGCAAATCCCAAAATGAATTAATTTACACCCACAATGAGTGGATGTAACCGACGTGGTTTGATTATCTTACAAACATTTTATTGGCGTTATTTTACATTATTTTACGTCTTTTTGTTCTGAATCTCTGCATTTGTCATTGAAGGGAATCAGATTCTTTTAGCTGAACATGAACATCGTCTGTTAAACCTTCTGAATTCATGTTTCTGTAAATGAAGTCGGATGTTTTCTTTCACACTGCAGCTGATTTCTTTAAGATGGGAAAACTCACTTCAAAATGATTTATGTTGTAGCAAAAAAAAAAAAAAATAATCTAATGAAAGCATGTTTGATGCTGCAGCTGTAATCATCCAGGACCCCTCAAACCTGCCTGCATGTAACTTAGGCGTCCTCAGTGCTGCCTGCTGCTCCTTTACTTCCGCATTTATTTTTTTCTGCAGGCGGCTGAAAGGGACGCCTCGGCCCAAGCTGTTACGCTGTTGCTATGGTGACGCGATCTCCTCCGTTTCCATGGCTATAAAAAGGCGAGGGGAAACAATGGCTGTTGAGGGAGTGAGGGGCCGAGTCCAGATACAAAAGAGGGGAGAGAGAGAGTTTGAATTTTAATTTGCAGCAGGAGAAAAGAGGAGCGAGTGTGAACACAGAGAGGAGTGAATGATCAAGTCTGAGCAGAAAGAAATGATGAGAGGAGAGAAAGAGACAAAAAGGGAGGGATGGAGAGGCGGCGGTTCAAACAGAGACAGCGATGAAAGGATGACTTTTAAATCTGAGTGTGAGGGAGGTCATAAAGAAAAAGGCAGAAAAACACAGGAGGTGGGAAAGAGGAAGAAAAACACCCAGAAAGAGGAGAAAAAAGTGGAAAAAAGAAAGAAAAATTAGGGTTTGGATTGTATGATGGAGTAATAATGCCAGGCTAAGAAATAGAAAATAACAAGAATAAGGTTGTACAACAGTAAGTCGTAATAATACAGGAAAAAGGAAATAAAAGAGAATAAAGTCATATTATGAGAAAAAAGTTGTACGTAAGTCACAATAATATGAGAAAAAGTAAAAAAATTACAAGAATAATTTTGTAATTTTACGATAACAAAGTTGTTCAACAGCAAGTCGTAATGTAAGAAAAATTTGTAATACAAGAAAAGTCATAATATTAAACCCTAATTCCTACATTTCCCATAATGCAGTTGCAGTTCTCTAACAGGGAGCTTTATTTACTTTTTTCCTTATTTCTCATTATGGGAAAATGAACTAATTTAATTCTAATAATTGATCTCACAGGAGATGTGAAGAAGTTTAGTTTTTGTACTTACGAAGCTCAGCACATTTTCTCTTCTCTTTCTGTTTTGGAGAGAAACTCTCCTAGGTGTCACGCCACATTTATACCCCAGGGAAACATAGATTCATAGCTCACTAGTTAAAGGTTCCTGGAAACTAATTGAAGTGCAAATTTTAGAAAAGCTTTTTACCTATTAGTTTTTTGTTTATCCGTGTGTTTTAATAAATGTTTGGACTCTTCAGTGACAGATTGAGCTGCTGCAGTAAAACATGAGTTTATTTTGATAAGTAAGAAATGTTTCTTCTTACTGATCAGGCAGCAGCACAGCAGAGATGATCAGATTTATTTACCTTCATTCATGCTTTCTCTACATTATTTCATTGTCCCATTTCTTCTTGGTTTTATTTTTAATCACTGATTGAGTTTGCCTTTAGAAGTCCAAACTGAGGATCAGTTAAGACACTAATCCGAGTCACACGACGGCTTTGATTCAATCTCCTGAGAGTCATTTAAACAAACAGTTTCATTTGTCTGAGTTCAGAGAAGAATGCAGCAGTGGGATCCTGGTTCTGGTTTCCTGATTTCTTTTCGCCGGTCAGGGAGAAAACATTTGTTTCCTGGTTTCCAGCTGAAGTCTCTGTGAAGCTGAGGTGTCGTCATGTTGATGTGTTGAGAACTTCATGTCCTTTTGGCTCTGGGAGCGCAGTCACTCTGCAGCTGGATTCTGCACACAGCAGCATTTAATGCAAAGAGCATGTTTACTCACATCAGCCTCAGAAAGGAAGAGCTTTCTGCTCTGATGGGATTCGTTGCCACACCAGAAAGTTTGATCCTCGTTGGTTTTCTTTGAGGATTTCAGGGTCGAACGGGAAGCAAATGAAAAACTTGTTAAATGTGGGTTTAGAAAGTGTTTATGTGTTGGAACTGCAGACTATAATATTTAATAACATAAATGGTGCCAGGTGAGGTGCCAATAAAGTCCGGCTGGATATTTCCTCCTCCTGTTAGTGTTGATCCAGATGTTCAGTCTGAAAGTTTGTGGTCATTTTGCTTTCAATTTGTTTTTATTTTCAGATTGTTCCTTAATGGTTCATTCAGTGTTTCATAACAATGAGAATGTTAAACAGAAAAAAAACCAGACAAAGAATATATAATAAACTAAGCAAATAATAAATTATAATAAATAAGATGAAAATTTAGACTAAAACTTGTTGTTGTTAGAAGAAAACTAAAATAATAAAAAAATATATTATTTCACTAATTGTTATAAAAATTAAACAATATCAGAATATTTTAAAATAAGAGGAAAAAACAATAAATGAACTAAAAATAAATAGAAAAAAATCAAAACTAAATAAGGTGAGAATATTACATAAAACTACAATAAAATAAAATAAAACTGCCAAAAAGTTTTGCTAAATATCAATAATAGAAAACTAAAGTATAAGTCAGTATGACCATAATAAATTAAAAAGAATAAAAGTAGAATTATTAATTAATAACAGAAAAATGAAAGAAGTAAGAGATAAGAATACAACCTAAAAATAACAGAAAAATGAGAATAAAAATCCAAAGTGAAACATATTAATGTACTAAAATAGAAAAACAAATGAAATAAGATAAGAATACAAACTACAAATAATAATAAAACCAAAATAAATTAGTAAAAGTTAATTAAGCCAGTGAATAAAATAATTATCCACTCTACATGTGTTGGACTGAGAAACAGCTTTAAACTGCAGGAACAGATGAATCATCATGTTGTGGGGAAAAGGCTTTTCTTTTCATCTCATCCGTCCTTCAGCTTGTTGGTGTCAGCATCGGTTGAAGCTGCACAGAAAGGCTTTTCCACATCAGGTTGGAAATTTCCTTCATGCATCTTTTATCCATCTGGATCCAGCATCGATCCGTCCGCGTCTCCTTTGATTACCGGCATCTGCTAAACTTTCTATTCTGGAAACAGTTTGGAGCTGGATGGATTTCCATGGAGATCACTGAGAGTCAAGCTATCATAAAGAGTCAATGTTATTTAATTGTGCAGGAGTTTATTTAAGAAACGAAAGCTGTGTCAGAGGGTAATAAATCCAGTAACTCGTCCATTTGGACTCATATTAGTAACATAATCAGCCTGTAGGTGGCGGTGTGCTCCAATAATTCACCTCAACTGTCATCATGTAGGTTCACTAAATTTATATTTGCACTTTGCACAATAAGAAAGTGGAAATATGTTTTCTCAGAAAAAAAAGAGCTACAAAGAACCGTGGGCATCGACGATAAAATCTACTTGATCAAAAATAGATGCAGACAAAAATTAAAACAATATTTTTTGTTGTTTATATGCATTCATCTTTATCCTGATTCTACTGACACAAACACTGACCTTAATAAGACGGTAAATAAAATTTGAAGGGGGTTTAAGACAAAGAAATTTTAAAAGTTTGATTTCCAACTTTCTTTCAGTTACTTAAAGATTCAAAATATTGGATTTCATTGATTTATGTTCTCCTCTTTTGTTTTCATCAGTGCTTTAGTAAAGATCACCCAGACAAAAAGGATATTCAATGATGGTCTAAAGTAGCTTTTAAGAAAAACAAAACAAAGTAATAAAACTACTTTCAAAATAAAAGGTTCCAGCTTTAGCATAAAGACAAAAATCTAATTCACAATTTCTAAAATGCACAAATGAAAAAGAACCTGGAGAGGTGGAGGTAAGATCTTACTTTTTATTTTGAAAATTGAAAAAAGTCATAATGTTTTAGTCTTTTATTCTTATTTACAGGAAATATTTTCTCAGTCAAGCAATCAGCCGATCAATGGTGGATAATGAAAAGCAAAAAAATTAATAATTAAATGAAACTTTATGTAACAAATAGAGTAAATTTTTTATACTAATGAAATGATAGAAAATTAATCAGTGTATATTAATTTGCAAATTATACATAAAACAATTAAATAAATAATGAATTTAAAGGACATAAATGTTTCTTGGTAATTAAGTAAAAAGAAGACACAACAGGGGATTCATCTTAATTCTGAAGCTCAAAACCCGCTTGACAAAATATGGTTTAAATGAAAAATACATATTGCCTTTACTTAAATCAATAAAATCAAAATATTGAGATAAATAATAAGAGAAGCAAAAAGCATCAAACTGAAACTGTCTATTCATGCACCGAGCAGCTTCTTCCGCCAGGGGGCGGCGCAGCTCCATTTTCCTGCCGCTACGTAACGCGGCAGCGAGCCGCTCTTCCTCGCCGGCTCTGGGAAATTCCTGCGGCCGAGCTTCCTGGTGCGGCCGGCAGAGGAGGGATGGCAGCGAGTCACCGCGGGAGGAACCGAGAAACCAGAGCAGAAGAGGGAGGGACGGAGACACGAAGAGGGACAAGAAACAGACACGTTCACGGAGGAGCCGGAGACAGAGGCTCAGCCTCACGGATACAAGCGGCCATTTCGGCTTTGGGAGCTCGGCCGCCCGCTGCGGATCCTCGGGACGCAACCTGGGGCTAACAGGAAGGAAGGAAGTCTGGACACGGCCTGACGTGGAGCTCCGCCGCATTAAAAACGGAAACAAACCCACGGGAGCACTTCTGTCGACGCTTATCGGCGTGTTGGATATATTCCCTCCCTCACAGCGAGCAGCGGTCACCGGGCTGGGAGCCGCTGCGGTCCCGCTCCGTCTCCACCGGCTAACATGGAGAGATAACGTTTATATAACCGACGCTCGCTGCTTAATTTGGACACATTCAAAGCTTTTTTTGTTGTCTTTTGGTCCCTGAGGATTATCTAACCCCGCTTTGACGAGAGCTGCGGGGCTTTCCGATGCATCAGTGTCATCAAGCCCGCACCGGCTGCTGCTGATTCGGACTCCGGCGGTGGGAGGGAGCCGGATCGGGACCACTGCGGTAGTCTGCAGGCCGACCCCGACCGGTGCTTCATTCTCAGGCACCATGGCCGGGTTTATACCGGGGCTGCTGCCGACTAACCACTCCCAGGAGAAGCAGTTCGCCCAGGCGTATGAAGATGTGCTGGAGCGGTACAAAGGTAACATAAATGAGGGAAACTTGACTCCATGTTTAGCTGTTTGGGACACTGAGTTGTTGTTTTTCTGGAGGAGCGAAGGGAAAATAATCCCAAACATGTGGCCCTGATTGTCTGAGTGTGAAAGCTGATATTTGGGCTGACAACCTGCCTCATCATCATCATCATCCGGGTTGTTTCATTTTGGAGAAACTTGCAGCTCTGCTACATTATTGGTCTCCTATCACCTTAGGAAACTTTTCATTTCACTAAACAAACACAAGTAACGCTTTTATGAAGCCCACCTGTGGTATGGAGCGGCCGAAGTGCCAAAATGTTCCAAATAAATACATGATGAAATGTTCATCTACACATTTCATACATATCTTACATTTAATCATTTGAAATTTAGAAGAATTTTTAATAAATGTGACCAGGTTTTGGTGAAACAAATTGATTTAATTGGATGGTCTGTAATGAATTAATTGAAATAATTTTATTTGAATAAAAAACAGATATATCTATGAGATAATATTTAAATCAAACCTCGAAACATTTTACTGCTAAATTATAGAATAAGTAGACAGGCTCTTGAACAAATCTGTTATTTTTTACCCTGTTTCAGCCATCAAATTGATGGAAAGTGGCATTACAGCTTTTTAGCTAGTTCTTCAGTAATCCCTGATTATTCCTGTAACTTTTTTGATAAAAAGAAGAATGTGCACTGTGGACGCCGGCCGATATTGGCTGTGGGGACGTCTCTGCTGCTGCTACATAGCAATGTAGCATTGAATTGCTACAGAGGCTGTTTGTTCTGTAAATATTAAACCTGCAGCTCCGGCAGTCAGTTCAGAGGTCCAGTTGGTCCTATCAGTCGTTTTTAACGGGTTTGGACCTTTTTTTTTTCTCTCTGTTCCTGAAGACTTAATGTTTTATGATGGCAGTGACAGGGCTGCGTTAAAAATGGATGCCTCCACTGGCCGCTGCTGACTGTTTGGGGGGTAGAGTGTAGGAAGGGACTGCACACTCTGGGTCACATCTGCGAGGCTGGCTGTAATGAAAAGGAGGCGGTTCTGAATTATTGATTATTGAACTGAAACATGACTCCTCTGGGTTTGGGTTTTAGGCGGTGGGTAAAGTGCAACGCGAGGAGTTTTATTCCCTCTAACTGGTAGTAAATGATAGTTTTTAGCAACAGAAACAATAAATAAAATTAATTATGAAGTCTATGTAAGCAAAACTTTCTTTAAAATATTGAAGCTGCTTTAGACAAACAGCTGCTGAAGATTTTTGGCAGAAAGAGAAAAGTCATAAATTATGCAATGGAACTTATTAAGCGTGTTTTAATTCATCATGTGATTAATTGATTTATTGCTTATTTTGACAGGCCTAGCTGTAAAACAAACCCGGCGTTATCGGCTTTATGAATGCTGAATTAAATCCCGGCGGTTGTTAAAGTTGCCCAGGAGGAAACGGGAATACTAATCCCATTAAATCTTGTTCACCTCGCGCGTTGACGCCGATGGATTTGCTCCTGCTTCCAGGAACAGCGGCGCTTCATCTCTCTCCATCACGGCGTCGATCGGTCGGCCTGCAGTTTATCTCCGAGCCGATTGGCTTTTACTTTGATAACTGAGGAAAGCATTAGAGGTGAGGTGATTATGGACTGGAGCATAAGCAGAGCTTTAAGTGGCCCTCGTGGCTCTTCTGGAGCAGCTGAAATATTGATGGATAAATCCAAGTCGTCACATTTAAACTTCCTGGACGTTATATTCAATATTTCCTCCTGCAGAATCAGCTAGAATCTTAGTGGGAAGGTCTGTCTGGACTTTGTTTTGCATCTCATGAGATTTCTGGTCATTTTATCCCTTCAATTTTTATACTTTTTGTCATTTTCTGAACAAATGTTTAGGTCAAATTGTTTCTTTCTCCTTTGTGTTTATTTTGGTGAAGAAAGAAGGTGAACAAGTTCAGTAACAGGTTTTTGATTCTCTTTAGTAGAAAACTTTTGTTTGTAAGACTGCAACTAACAATTGCATTCTTTCATAATTTTTTAAAATTTTATGTAATTTGAACCAGGTGAAGTTAAAACTGCCACTTGAGGAGTTTTTGGTTGAACAGATTTACATACATAGTTTGTTTTTTTGTCTTGAATTCAAAATTCATAGATTTTGTTGAATTGTTTTGGTTTAATTACTGCTCTGTATGTGTTGTTCTTTCAGCAAATGGTTATTTTCAGAGTCTTAATACTCAATTTAATGATTAATCTATTAGAAATTTAGTTGACTATTTCAAAATCGATTAATCACGGTTAATTGTTTCAGCTCTAACATTGGCCTAACCTTTTGGACCAGTGGAAGCTGTTTAAACATGTCAGTCAATGTCAAACCTCGGAGCAGTTTCTTTCTTTCTGTCACTTTGTAAAGAAATGAGTTTTGTGTCAAAGCATTCATGCATTCATTCGTCTAGTTGGAGCTGCATTTTTAAACGTTTTGCACATGAATTGTTTGGTCTCCACTCCTGAACCACATGCAGCTGCAGGTAGAACAGCTGCTCTCAGAGATTACCCATCAGGCCTCTGGAACGGCAAACCGGCTCTTGAGGTGGCGACCAAACCCAGAGCGGGTTGGTTTGGACGGGTTCTCCTGATTATTGCTCCTCCTGTTGGTGGGAAGCGGCTAAACTTTGAGCGCAGATGGATTTAGGTTGAATCGGGGTCAGAGGTGACGAGAACCCAGCGGCACTCGCTGTTTGTCTGCTTTATTGGTGTTTAGCTTCAGATTCGTCGGGCGGCTTTAATTTACAAGCTTGTTTCTCCTGCCTGCGTCTAAAGCTGCTTCACCGTCATGAACTGTTGTCTTTACTATTGTAGTTTATTCTAGTTCTTCAGTTTCCTCTGCCTCAGGGCTGTCAAAAGTTTCAGCTGCAGTTCAAAAATGTTATATTTTTATTAAACTTTTTATTTTTAAGTAGGTTAAAATTATGACCAACATAATTTTCTTACAATGCAAAATGTTTGTAGCCTTATTTATGGTATTTCTAAAAGGTTTATATACTCTGTAATGCAAAAATGTCTGCTAAATGATTTTATATAAAACTTTTTCTCTGAAACCAAAGCAGCTGTTGTGATAAACTTCTGCTGGAGTCTTCTAAGTGTTAGCTTTGTTTTGGTAGCAAGATTATTGAAATATAGTTTATAATTGCTGAGAAAAACTCAATTAGATTTGGGTTTGTTATTTTAAGCACATGAGGTTTTTAAAAAGTCCAAGGAAAGCAGAATAACTTCTTTATTTGAAACCAGTTTAACCAGTTAAACTTGATAAATGAAAGGAAATCTGGACGGATTGCTCCGTACTTGGTCTCTGCAGCCTGGGCTGTGTGTACGTTTGGTTTTATTGTCCTGTCAGCTGTGTGTGAGTCATCTGCGGCTGTCGTCGGGTAGAAAACGGGAACCCGGCGTCCTTGTACTGGGATTAATCCTGTGAAACTGGAGGTGGACATGCGATCCGGTTTAAATCTGTCACTGCGTCTGTTGGCTGTTGGTCGTCCTGGGCAACAATAGCAGGATGTGTGAAGCAGTAATGACGGGGTCCAAGTGGAAAAACCCAGACCTGAGTCAGAACCGGGGGAAACGGTCCGACTGTTTATCCCCGGCTAACGCCGCTATTATCATGCAGGACGCAGCCGGTTCTGATCCTTCAGCTTTTTCACCCGTCTCTGATTCTAAAAAGCTGCTTTAAGGTTTGGTGAAGGATAGAAAAAAACGTCTGCAGCCGAAAATAAAGCAGGAAATCTGAGAGGAACTAGAACAATTGGGCATTTTTAGCTGGAGACGGACAGGAAGTTGCTGTCATAACTCTGACCTCTGCAGACGTGGGCAAGCTTTTAGGAGAATAACTTCAGAAACACATGATCCGGTTGGTTCTGTTGACTCAGAGGATCGTCAAGTTAAAGACAGTTATAAAATACATGTTTTAAAATAAAAACACTAAATAAAAGAACTGGAAGCATTCAGCATTTCAGCAGTGAGTTGATAAACACAGATTAATAAAAAATTAATAATTAATCCCATGATAAATTAAAATGAGCGTCATTTTCATGCTGATATTTTTTTAAGAGAAATAAAACATCATAAAATGTTTTGGTTGTAAGCTGTTTGTATTTCAGTTTTTTATTTGTTTACTCATTTTGGATGTTATAATGTAGGTTGGATTATTACATACCTTTTAGTTCCAGACATTAACTGATGGAAGTCGGTGAAAGTCTCTGCTGCTCCACCTTTGTTTCTGCTTTACTTTAACTGGGCCGTTTTGAAATATGGAGGAATCATTTTCCCATTAAGCTCGTGGTTTGGGCCCGGACATGTCTGGAGAAGCGCTGCGGTTCTGTTGCTTCTGCAGGAATCTGAGAAGCAACAGAGTCGGATCATTACAGCTTGAATTTTCCACGTGACCTAGTTTTCCTTTCTGACTCCATCGCTCCGGGTTTCCCTCACCATAGAGCTCTTCCTCTCCTCTTCGTCTTCCTCCTCCTCTCGTCTTTATCCAGACCAGAGCTCTGCAACCTTAGAAATCAAAAAACTCATTTCACCTCCAGTCCGGTTAAGTAGAACTTGTTTTGGGTTGAAAATGTTTCACAATCTTTTTCTTAAAAAAAAAAAAAAAGCTGCTTATTATGTGTTCCTGTTTTCTATTTTTAGCTTTCAAGACAAAAAAATAAAATTCTCTTTTAAGGGATGTAGATATTAGTAGGAAATGCTATTAAAAATCTTCTTTTTCTTCTAAAGTTTATCAATTTTAAGGTTCATAAACTTGATACATTTTTTTCTATTTAATATCTTTAAATGCATGTAAATCAAAGTTTTGGCTGCAAAACTGATTATAATGTCTTCAGTCAGAGGCTTCTTCAAATTCACTGTAATACAGACTGCTACATTACATCTTACCATCTACCATAACTACAATAACTCTTTAAATAACTTGAGTTAAAACAACATTTAAATCTATCAAGTATTTTTGAATTGGAAAATTCACATATTTTCCAACATAACAAAAAACCCCTGAAAACATTACTGGTTCCTTTTGGAGTCATTTTAATGCATTTATTCCTTTTTAGTAAAGTTATTAGGATCCATTTGCAGCTCCAGAGATTAAACCCTGTCAGCATTTATCTTTTTATGTCCATATTTTAAATCCAGTAGTTTGATTCTGCGTCATGTTTCTCCTTGTAGTTATTTCTCCCCTTCCTGTTCTCCTGCTTCCTGTTTCATCATGCTCTCCAGCTCTCCAGCTCGCGTTTCGCTGCCGGCAGGAAAAGCAGTCGCTGCCAGAGCTGCAGCCGGGTTTCCCCTCTGCTTGTTGGACCGACAGCAGAGAGAAAGGAGCTTTTTACTGAATTCACTTCATCATCTTTAAGCTCCTGAACTTGTTCATATAGATGCTTAAATTTCAATTTGTTTTCAAGATTGATATCTGTAGAAAGTCATTGGAACAGTCCTATTTCTGTTTAAACGTTTCATTTGAGCAAGAAGCTAACTTACCTTAACACCATCTCCTTGGATTTTTTTCAGCACATTTAATACCTTTTTATTCCTAATGGCTCAATAACTTACTAATCTACTTTATATTTCATATGGTGAACCACATTATTGAAATTGGGAGATTTATTTTTGTTCTTGTTAAATTAGAGTTTTGCTTTCAGGGCGAGTCTGAAAGCAAAACATAACATTTGAGTTACTTTATCCAGTTAGTTTTTTTTGTTTGTTGTTTTTTTTTTTTTTTTTACTTCATTTGCATAGTGCTGGAAAAGTTTGAAAAGTTGAAGATGACTTTTTCTTTGGCTGAAGTATAATTTAACCCAAACGGTGCTGCAGAGCCTGGCCTTCTGGTCTTCCAGGCTGTAAATCCGTCGCTGTGACGTCTCTCTTCCTTCCTCAGTCCCCTTTTCATCCCTCCGGGTTCTTGCATAACCCGGGTCCAGCTGAGTTTTAGTAAAATGATCAATGAGCTTCATTGTGCATCCATCAGTGTGTGTGTGTGTGTGTGTGTGTGTGTGTGGGGGTGTGTGTGTGTGTGTGTGTGTGTGTGTGTGTGTGTGTGTGTGTCGGGTTGAGCGCTCCAGCCGGACCGAGTCAGTGAGTGTGAAATATTTTCTGTGTGAGGGAGTGTTTGTGTGTGAACAGCGGCCCTGTTGTTGGACTCACTGCTTCATGTTTGGTTTGTGACCTGTGATAAAACTCTGATTTTTAAAGTAATCAAAGAAACAAACGAGATGATTCTTCATAAAATGACTGCAGGTGAGACTTGAATGAGTAGCGAGGAAACGGACTGGAACTGGAAGCTGGTCTGGTTCAGGAAACGTCTTGACTGAGTCTGAAACGAGGACGACTTTCCTCCCTGCTGAAGCAGAAAATGATCTGAATAAAACGACGCTGCTTGTTTCCTAACAGTTTGAAAATAAATTGTGAGGTGTGAATACTTTATTCAACTGGCTAGAAGTCGGTTTGCTTGAATGGGATTATAGAGCCCTGGAAAAAGAAAATTAAATAAATTCTAAAGTTGTTTTTGAATATATGGAAATAAATCGTCTCCCTCTTTCATTTTTGTTCTTTCTGACCTTTTTCATTTGTCTATCATTTATTCCTTCTTTTTAGCTTTTTGCTGTCTTTCTTTTTTCTTTGTGGTTCCGTTCTTTTTGTTCTTTCGAAATACTTTTTCGTGTTAATTTATTCAGAATTTTATGAGTCAAGAATTGTTTTCATACAAAAATAGAGCTGAGCAGTTTGATCATTTTTAAAAAAATCTAAAACGTATTTGCGTGTAAAACTTTTTGATTTGTCCATTTACGCACTGTTGGCATTCCGTATAGCTATGTAGTTATGATGAATTGTTACAATCAATTTAGCTTGTTTATGCAACTAAAAGTGAGCATAAAACGTCATTTCTGCTCATAAAAGTGAATCTTTCGCCGTATCGATTTGATCCTAACCAGTTGTGGAAATGAAGACGTCACTGCTGCTGTTAGCTGGAATGTGTGGAGCATAAAAATGCAGCAGAGCTGTGAAGGAGGAGGAGAGAAAGCTGTTAATGAATTAGTCATGAAGGCTGCTGTGGAGGCAGCACAGGGGCCAGCGCTCCTCCTTCTGCCTGCATCGATTGCAGCAATCCGCCGCAGTTCGTCCACCATGCAGCCTCTCTGCTCCCATGGGCGTCCTGCACATCCCCCCTTTGTCTTCCTGCGTAGCTGCATCTCTCTGCAGCTTGGTGCAGAAGCATTCCTCTCTTCACACCTTATAGAAGCTTGTTTAATTTTTTTTAGGATTACATTTGTCTCCACAAAGCAGGACGCTGCTGATGGTCAGGAATGTTCTGCTGGGATGGAAATGGTTTCTCTGAGTCGATAAAATCTGCTTATTTCTGTTTTCATGTTGAACCAATCATGACGCCTTCATTTGTTGCATAAATAGGACCTCAGTTTGTGTGATAATTATCTCCTTTCAGTTCTTTTTGTTCACCAGAGTCACAAGAACGGCGTCTTGGCCGAGGGCTGTCCCTCATGTCGGATGCTTTTTAAAAATATCCTGCTGACTTGTTGCAGCATGAAGAGGGTTGAGCAGATCTTCATTTGATCTGGAAAAAGGGGAACATTTGGAGTTTGACGTCAAATGGTTGCAGATGTTTTAATCAGAGATTTTAAAAAGACATTTTGCAATATAATTATAGCAAAATTTAACAAGTTCTCTTACCACAACAGACGCATATTTAGATGTTTTTAGGTTTGATCTGCAGATTTATTTTTACCCTACTGTAACACATAGAATAAGCATCTGTGCTCCCTTAAAATGTCTTAAATTCCTAACAAAATTTCATTTGGTCTTTAAATTTGTCATAGCAGGACTGTTTAATTACACGTATATCTGTTTTGTTGGGCAAAAGTTTGAGTTGCACTCAGACATCTTCATTTGCGTTTGTGACTGGAGGCTAATGCTAATTAGCTAGCCATATCCTTGCTAGTTAGCTTTTATTGCCACTGATGGCTAAGTACAAATTTACCAGCAATGTGTTTCTTTTTGCCACTTTCTAACTTGTGTTGCCAGCCTTTATGAGTCTCGGATGGAAGCGTTTAGCTAACAAAGCCAGGAAATAAATCCAGTTCTTGTTAAAACGATAAAACTTTCTCTTGGCGATTGATTCTACTGACCTCTGAAAGACCCTGCAAGGTATAGAGAAAGAAAAGATGGGCATTTTGTCAAAAGTCTAATTTTTCTGTATTTGCCCTGCTGATCTCTGATCTGAGCCACATAGTGAGTGTGTGAACCTTCAGGTCCGATTGGCTGTTTCTGTTTAAATCCAGCGAGATGAAAGGAAGAGCTGAGTGGCTGTGAGACTGGAGACGGGGTGACTTTTAATCTGCTCCAATTCCTTCAGCCTGTGACTCTCAGCTGATTGCACAACAATGGCCCAGCAGAGCGATGCCACCAGCAGGTCCAGGAACCGCAGGGAGGCCGATGAGACGCTCAGAAAAACTGCAACATCAGCAGCTTTTCAATGGACCTCATTCCCGTTCATGCAGTCATACAGAGTTAGTCAGGTGTTAAATTAGTGAACCCTGTGAAAACTATTTGACTCATAACTAGGAATGCACAGATCTCAGAAATATCGATATCCAATATTTCTGTTATGAAAGGTAAATGATATTTAATGATGATTTATACTTTTCTCTTGCGATGGTATGAAAAACTATTTGACCACAAACTATTGACCAATCTGAAAGTCTTGAATCGAACATCATCTCATATTAATGACGTTAACAGATGTATTCTGCAGTCAGTCAAACGTCTGTAAAGTGCCGAGCCGTTGAAAATCCCAACAATCCTCCCTGTAAGCTTCTTGGCTTTGTGTGTCAGCAGTACCGCGCTCCCAGTCCCTCCTCCCACCTACGGCTGACTTAAGGTGCTGCAAACAATAACAAGATGGCTGCTGGTGGGATCAGTTCCTCCCAGCAGGAGCATGTTTTGGTTGCGGAGGCCTGGGAGTTTCTGGCGTCAGTCAGCAGATTTTTATTTAGTTTTCAGTCGAAAGATGATTTTTAGTTTTTTAAATCTGTAGTTTTTACAGTTGTGCTCTGCATTAGCAGCTGTTGGTGGGATGAAGGTGTTCTGATCGGGTTGAGGTCCGATTTTGGCCCTTCAGTCATTATGAAACTGATTCTGGAGTTTTTAATCCAGGAATCCTGGAATTACCTGCTGTCCTCATCTGGATTAGCATGGAAACATTTGATCCATTGATCCATCCATCCACTCACCCGTCCGTTTGTCTGTCCAGTCTTTTATTGGCCATCTATCCATTTGTTTATCCATTTATCCTTCCATCCAGTCTAACATTCATCCGTCTGTTTATCCATCCATCCATCCTAACACCGGTTTGTCCATTGGTCTAACATCCATCCATCTTCCAGTCTATCCATCTTTTTATCAGTCCATTTTATTGGCCTAACATCTATCCATCGTTTATCCATCCAGCCTAGCATTGGTTTACATCAACCAGTCCACACACAGTGTAACTCCGTCAGATGTTAGCGCTACGCATGGCTGTAGTGAACAGGAAGTAGACGTTGCAAACTAGCATCTGATTGTTGGCATTTGTTCAAAGGTTCAGAGTAACAGAGGTTTATATCTCGGCGTTTTGGTCCATCTGCCGGAGCGTCTTTAATCGCCACCTGCAGGGCTGCAGACCTCGGCTCGGCGCTCAGATCTTCCTTCTCGTCTCTTTTCCACTCAATATTTTCTCTGCTCTTTTCTAACGGCTGGCTTTTTTCTCAACTCCCATGATTTAGTGAAGTAATCAGCAAAGTAAATAAATGTATGGCCCCTTGTGGAGCGTGCCATCATCCAAGGCAGGGGATAGAAAGAGGGCCAGAAACAGGAGGGGGATGGTCCAGCTCTCCTGGATTTCCCGTCTGCCACCCCTCTTCAGTTAATCCTCGCCCCCACCCTTCATCGTCTGATGTTTACTGAAATCACTGCAGTCGACATTTAGAGGTGTGATGATGTGAAGAGGAGGGGGAAGGTCATCCAGGACATTTCCTTTATTTGTGTCTAGATCTCCCATAAAGCAGTTTGGGATTTTAATCAACCAGTTTGAGTGGAGTAAACCAGAGGAGACCGGTTCCAGTCCCAAAGGGACGACATCCTGCCGGTTTTAGATGCTTCTCTGCTCCTCCACAGCTGACTCAGATGGTCCAGTTAAATCCTCAGCAGGTCATAATGTTCTGCTAATGAACCATCATTAGATTCAGATGTTGAACCAGGGAAGGACTAAAACCTGCTGGATACCAGCCTTTACACACCCCTGTCCTAAACGACCCTGTTGAAGGACTCTGGGTCGGTTCATTTCACAGGTTATTACTTCACACCCATTTCTTTACTGTTGTTGTTAAATCTCTAACATGTCCTGTAGAGTCATTCAGAAATATCAGATTGAGTTCATTTAACTTGGACCTGAGGTGAAAAATGTGACTTTGAATGAAACCTTTAAGACTCAGAACAAAAGACCAGCCAGGATGTTTTAAATGACCTAAAGCTTCACTGAAATTACAAAATGATGTAAGCAAGGAAATCTGCGGCCGAGTCAGAACATTTAAGGGAATGAAGAAATATAAGAAGCTCAAAGCAGCTAGACGTCTCCGTTGATGTTGACTCATGTTACAAGAAAACTGGTTTATCCTTTAATTTTAGGAGGCGTTAAAGCTTGAAATGTTTTCTGTGTCAGAATGAAGTGGCTTAAACTTAAACAAAATACTGAATCTGACTGAAAAAGTAGAAAAAAGTTCCTTAGAATAGAAATCTGGATGCTTGGATGGACATGTAATTCAAACTACCAGCATTGATGAAGATTATTTCTCAGTTCTGTTGGTTAATAACATTTCATCATCTCTAACCGGGCGGCTACACCTGCATTACAACCCAATGAGGGTTGCTTAACACCCACTGTACACTGCAAAAACACAAAATCTTACCAAGTACTTCAGTTTATTGTGCAAATACTAATAGACTTAAAATAAGTGTATTATTATTACGAAACTAACTTTCCTGCAAAAAAGTGCATGTTGTAAGTAAATAACTCTTTAATATTGATTAAAAAAGTGACTGGCAGATTATTGTACTTAAAACACAGGAAAAATGTTGTTATAAGTGAAATAATCTGTCAGTGAAACTAGAAGTTTTTCATCAATTATAAACTCTAAACAAGCTTTAGTGTCATGCAGAAAGTTACTTGTAATTTAGTTTTGTCTTATTTCAAGTGTACTAAGATATTTGCACTAGAAACTAAAGCAAAATACTTGGAAAGATGTTGTGTTTTTGCAGTGCAGCTCAGGTGGATCATGATGAAAAACAAACAGCAGAGACATTTCAGAAAGTCGATCCCTTCTGGAACAAATACTTAAATTAACTGATCTGCTTGCTTATCATCCTTTAGCTTTCAATACAGTCCCGGGGTTGTGTTTGGACTCGGAAATGTCCCGTTCTGGTCGTACTAGTAGAACAGGACGAGGGAGAGGAGGGGTGTGTGAGCGCTGTCCTGAAGGGAAAGCTTCATCAGCTTCCCGAAACGTCGCGCCGTCATGTTCGGCTGTCATGTGGGAGTCTGGCCCGCTAACTAAGACTCCTTTCCACTCTGCTGGAATGACGCAGACATCCGGGTCTGCTCAGGTGAAACCTTTACTGCCGTGAATTCCTCCGAGTGAAAGGAACAACGGCGGCCGGAAAAAACCTTTTCAGCAGTGACGTAGCAGAACGCAGTGAGACTGGAAGACATTCCTGGAATAACTTATAGGCTGGAGGGAGGAGAAAGGAAGTCAGGAATGTTTTAAAGAGACAGACACTGAACAGAGAAAACTGCAACGTTTTCTTAGTGTTTCTGAGCCCACAGTCCTTCTAGACTGAAAAACACTTCCTGCCAAATGAAATAAACGGCAGTGGAACTTGCATTTATTCATCAACATTAAGGAATTTGTGCTTAAAACAAGTTAATTTGTCTTACCAAAAAGTTACTTGTAAGTTAGTTTGGTCTTTTTTTAAAGTATACTTCATATTCGCATTGTAGGCTGGATAAAAATACTTGGTAGGAAGTGTTTTTGCAGTGGAGATAAGTGCAGGCCACAAAAAGTTGGTTTTTATTTGTTAAAAGAAAAAATTACAATTGTTTTTCCACTTGGTCAAACATAAACTAAATCCACGATAACAACTATATGACTTTATACCACAATCAGTCATCCGATTCCTGTGAAAATGTGGATATGTAAATAATTATAAACATAAAAATAAGATAAAAAAAATATCTTCTTTATTTTCATAAAGAAGATATTTTCTTTTTTTCATGATTTCAATGAAAAAGCTTCAAGAGATCAAATCCAGAACCAAACAGCCTGTCCTGTTTTCTCCTGCAGGTTTGGATTTTTTTACAGAAAGTTGTGAAAATCGGATTAGAGCACAAACTGTCGCCCTGGTTAGTTTTTTTTAGTTTTTGTTAGTCTGCGCATCATGTGTGAAAATCAGGTCAGTCTCTTGGCGAACGGCGTTCTTAAAGGTTCATTCAGCCGTGGTTTCAGTTCATGTGAATTCAAGTGGCATCAGTGGGTTTCAGTGGTGGATGGTTTGAGTTTCAACTGGAAAATCAAATCAAAAATAAAACTCAAAACGTGTCTGGAGTGTGTTGCATGGAGTAAAAGTTTCTCTGCTGCTGTTTTAAACAAGCCATGTTTACCTAAATCCTGCTTTCTGATTGCTAAAAGGTGAGTCGTTGGTTCAGCAAAAGGCAGAAATGGATCAACTTACCACCTTGAAAACATAAATATGATCCTTTTCTTCATTTGCAAATGATATAAATGTATATTTACAGCAATGCAACACAAAGGTCTGATCATTTTGGTTGTAGTTTTGGTCTAGATTCCGTCTAACTTGTGTTTGTAGGTTACTGTGAGGCGTTTAGGTGTAATAGGAATGTTCTGTACTGTGGTCAGGTTGATGTTTGTCCTGGATTTATCTGGCTTGGTTTAAGTTTCCTTCTGCAGGGAGCAGAGATAATAAAGGCCTTTTTTTAGGAAACGTCCCTCCAGGTATCAGATGAGTCGGGTCGAGCTCAGGGCTCAGCTGAGCTGCTTCCCATCCGAACCTCTCCGAGGATTCAGGGAGGAGCTTTAAGGTTAAGTTTAATTTTCTGTCTCACTTGTTTGTAAAAGTGAGACATCAAAATCTTTGGGCTCTGTTAAACTTTTCATAGCTCCACTTCTTTGGGTTTATTGTTTTCCATCCAAACTGCAGATCAGCAGTAAAAAAAAAAAAAAAAAAAGTATCCTAATGCAGCAAAAAGCTGCTGTTGGTGTAAAATGATATTGTGCAAAGATTTACAGAGAACAATAAACGTCAGAAGAGGAAATATATTTTTAATCCTAAAGGCATTTATCTATTGTTTTGTGCCGTTTATGTATCTGAATGTTGCTGCAGGCGTTGCCCTGAGTTTGTTCTGATTGCTCAACTCATCTCCTCGTAAATCCCATCAGTAGCTGGAAATAATTCCACCCTCCGGTTGTAATTTAGCATTTTCTCTCCTGGTGCCTGATAGAAAACAGAAGAAAGAGTGTTTTATTATCCCAAAGCTTCAGTCTGCTGTTTCTCCTTCACCCGGCAGGTCGAGCAACAGCTCCGTATGTTTGAGCTAAACTTTTGTCCTGGATGTAAACCGAACTCCGGCCTCCCAGAGTTGAACGTCTGAAGAGCATTTCTCTGAAAGTGTGTCTGAGTTTTTGCATCTTCAAGCCCACTTCACCCTGAATGCGTCTCGGCTCTAAGAGTTTGCTGTACATCTGGAACCTGCTGATGATTAGTTTCACTTGAAGCTCACTTCACCCGGTTTCAGGCCAGAAGCTGCTTTCTCTGATTCCCTCCCAGTTGTTCTGATATGAGAACAATTTCCTGTCCAGAACTGTAAGCTGACATTGTTCTGTTTGAAGGCTGCTGGTTCTGCAGCGACTCGGTGTGCATTTCCTTTCATTTTAGTAGAAGATGTGGATTTAAAAACATTCGCTGTGGGAACACAGAAAGATAACCGACACCGGCCCTTTAAGAAAGCCTGTGGCTGCTTTTCCCTTCCTCGTACTCTAATAACCGAGGCCGGGCTTTCCTCGCTACTTCTGTAGCATTTCGTCTTTTTCTGTCACTTCCTGTGGTTTTTTTAAAGCTTCACTCGTCTGTTTCTGGAAGTGAAAGTGCTGCGATGAGTCGCTGGACGTCTTACTGAAACCTCCTTACAGAGTTCAGTTATTTATCGTTCTATCCATTAAATTATGTGTTTTAGTATAGATTTACTTTTACTATCATCATTATTACTTTAGTAGTTTATGATATTTTCTAACTATTCTTTTCTTTTGTTCGTGTTTCTACTTTATTTGACCCAAATCTTTATTTGAGGTGGAGATTGGAAATAAATGTGGACTGCAGTTTCAGAAAAAATATTTTCTTTTTTAAAGTTTTACTACAATATTTTGTGTTTTTGTATTTATGACAAAAGTGATAATAAAACTATTAATTGCTACTTTTATAGCTAACTTTATGGCTGTGTTGGCATTATACAGTAATTATAGCTCCACAAACACATTTTGTCTTATGTAATATTTTGGCTTATTGTTTTGTATTGATATAACTTTATTTCCGTTATTTATTTTAATTTAGACTTTTTTAAAGTTTGGGTGCGTTTTTTTTTTTTTCTCCTCTGAAACATCATAGAATCATTTCTAATTTCTAGTTAGTTTTTTCTATTTTAATTTCTGTTTTTTCCTAAACAATTTTTTATTCATTTACTTTGTTCGTGCTATTTACATCTTCACCTTCCACTTTAAGCCTTTTCCTTTATCTGAATGCAGTAATGATCTAAGACTTTAGACGTTACCGGCTCTTTAAAATGTTCTTCCTGATTAATTTAAACTGGTGTTAAAATCTGTGCGTCTCATTAAAGGACCTCAAATGGAATAATTCATTTTATTAATACATTTTTTGTGATTTATTTTTAGCCTTTATGCAGCTCTCCAATTTTGGTTTTGGCCACTTTATTTATAGCTTAATCCCATAAACCTCTGTCTTTAGATCTGCATAATTATTTGAAGATGCATTGAGTAGAAAAGGTTCTGGACCCAGGTTCTGCAGAACCCGGCAGTAAAAACCTGGATTATCCAGTGACTGGTGTAATCTGTGGATTTTAAAACCAGCTGATGTGTGAATGAAAACTTTCCTGTGAGCGATGAGGTCACAGCAGGTGGTCAGCAGACAGAGGCTCCTCCTGATGTCCAATCAGCAGCTGAGGAACACGCGCGCGCACACCCCCACACACACACACACACACACACACACACACACACACACACACACACACACACACACATCCATCCAGAAACTAACCTGAGGATGATGGATTGGGAGGGTGTGTGTGTCATGTGTCGTCCCAGTTGTCCCTTTTGAGTTGGGGGTTCCCCTGCAGCTCTTCGTGGTCTCAGACACACACACACACACACACACACCACACACACACACACACAGCTGACAGCCTAGCTGTTGGTGGCTTGAGGGTGTGACTGGGGTCTGCCGGCTGCATTCAGATCAGTATTTGCATGCTACGACTGACTGCTGCCATTGCAGGGCGTGGACGTCCCCAGACATTCAGGATACGCAGCCGTCTCTCTGGATCTGTGCAAAAGTCCCGGTGCAGGAAGTCATTTCCTTCCAAGTCTTTCTCTGCTCAGTTTAGTCTTTTACATCTGATTTATTCAGGGAGAAAGAGATGAGGCAGCGTTATAAATGAATAAAACTAACTTTATTGAACTATTTCAATGTTAAATCCCTCACATCTGTAAATTTAAACCAGAGTGAAAATTATTTCAAATTAATCAAATATTAATTCATTTAGATATCGATTAATCGTTAACTGAAGTATACAGATTAAAAAAATCCCACTTGCTGTAGAAACGACACACTCAGGATGATAATTAAGCCAAAACTATTCAATATATAAACATTTTGTATTTCAGATAAAAATATATTTTTGTCTGTAAATATGTTCATCCCAGAACTCCTCAAAAATCGTTTTTAGGTTTACCTGCCGATTAATTGTCTGAATAATTGATTAATCATCAGGGCAATCAAGTAATCGTCTGAATAATTATTAGTTGCGGCCTGAGTTTGAAATGTTGGTTAAATGTCTCTAAATTGAGACAAATGTATCCATCTGAACGTAAACCTTCAGCTGGATTCGGCGTCATTAAAGCAGGTCCAGAGGATAAAAACCGGTTCAGAGCGCTGAGAAAAGGGCTCGAGTCTTAAAACGGTTCACAGAGGGTCTTTATCTGTCTTAACGGCATCAGGTTAAATGGAGACGATGGAGGGAACTTCCCAGCAGCTGATGAGTTCTGGTGTCCACTGGACCCGCCCTGGCTTCAGGGAATCTGAAAAATGATCAAAGATGGCCGAGCGTTTGCCAGATGAAGACAAATGTTGGCCGCCTGTCGCAGCTGCTATCGATCCAGTTTCCCAAGCAGCCGTATGAGCGCCGGCTGAATGAAGGAGAGGACAGATGGAAGAGCAGAAAATAAAGTCAAAAATCAAATGTACACAGGGAATATGCTGCTGAAGCTCCTCCTGGGATAGTGGCGGTTAGAGGTTTTATTCTATAAACGGCTTCAGTTCTGGTTAGTAAGAAGGCATTAAATTTTCTTTCCAAGCGGCTCCAACGTGTTTCTGATCTGTGCTGCTGTGACTTTTGCTCTTATTTTCACACTTGGAGGACAAAGTGAAGGACAGCAGCAGATATCTTGTATCTAAAAGTCTCTTTCTTTAAAACATGGAGACCATTTCCAGTAAAAACCCAAGAGGTGAATCATCATTAAGCAGAGTTGGACTTTGCTTTGAAATTATTGTGATTTTTGATACAAGTATTTCTTTAAAACAAAAATAAAGCTAAATCCAGCAGTAGAAAAGTTAGTTGTTCTCGTCCATCAGCATCTTAATCAGATTTTTCTAGATAAAATATCTAAATTTTTTAAATGTGCATTTCTGTCTTTGATGTATGACTGCAACTAATAAGTTTTTTAGTTTGTGATTAATTGATTATTCTGATGGTTAATCGATTAATTTGATTTAAGAATAAAAAATAAATCAGCAGATTTTTCAATTATTGTGTAGAGATGTTCTAAACGATCCGGTCTGGTTCTGGTTCTTCATAAATGTCATATTTCTGCGGGGAAACGGTTTGTTGGGGTGGAAACTGAGCGAGGTGTTGGCAGGTCGGGAGGTGAACCGGCTCTTCCTCTGATCGCTGCAAGCGATCAGTGATCCACTAACCAAACAAAGGAGCGTTTATACGGCCGGGCCCGGCGCTGTCACGAGAGACGAGCTGGATAAATAAATCAGGTGGTGAGGATCATTTTTAGAGCCTGAGTTGAACAGAACCGCTCTGTGTAGCTGCATGTTAGTCTGCAGTGATCCAGATGGGATCAGATCAGCTTTTTTCACTGCGTTTCTGACAGAATAATTACATTAAACACACGGTTTTACCTCTGGGTTACTGTGAGAATGAGGCTAATCTGTTTGTGCCGTATTAAATAACACATTAAAGGTTCCCATGTGAACTTCCTGCTCCGCTCCAACCTGCAGAGGAAAGTTCAGAAAACAACCTTTTGTTGATTCATTAACAAAAGGCCCTATACCCAAATAATAAAGCTCATGATAATTTAACTTTACAACATAGACAAGCCTGCAGTAGCGGGATTTACAAGTTTCATCACCACAGAGAGAGACTGTTATTATGAAATCCATCTGACATGAAGTCAACAAACCAAGAGAACAGAAACATCAGGCTGCTGGTCACTGATGATGAAACAAATTCAAATCAGTTCAGAACCACTGAGAGCGATTGGATCATTTTGACTCTATCAGTTTCAACTCAGAGCCTGGAGAAGCTAGCAACTGCTGAAGTTTATTGTTGATGCACTGAACCGACACGCAGCAGCGCGTTGAAGCGGGAACGCAGAGGCACGCGGCGCATGCGCAGCGCGTCGCAGCACCTTGTGTTTGTAACTTGGCGCGGATCGCGCGCGCCGCCGTTCACGCAGACTGATCTGGAAGATTCTCTTCCAGGCGGCTCCAATGTGAACCTTAACTATAAACGCCAAACTGCTGTCCAGGCTCAAAACGCTCAACCTGAACAGTTAAAGCGACTATAACTCAGCCTTCAGTCCCTGACATCACTGCTGCACCACCACAGAGAGACACTTTGTAAATAATGTCAGAGTTGCTACCTGTAACTAGTCCGGCTCCTTCGCTGGACTGCCAGTTTTGGCGGGTCTGAATCGCTGCCAACAAAAAGTCCGGTTCATCTCCAAGCCAGAAACAAAATCTGGTCCAGTTTTTGGCTTTTCCTTGCTCTTTTTTCCTTCCTTTTCACTTTGCTGCTCCATGAGCTCCACTCATGTTAACTCAGTCCGTAGAAAAGCTCTAGCTAGTTTTCCATCTGTTGCCAAGTGAATGATGACGTGGACGGCTGGTGACAAGCTTTACCCAGAATACACTTGGAGACAATATGGACGATCCACTTGTAATTTTGTATCATAAAGTTAAATGTAAGAGTGAAAATAAAGCCAGTCATGTAGCGCAACATTTTATTCAATATTTTATACCCACTGTCACTAAAATCAGTCGGTCTTGTAAAGTTTTTAGCAACCATGAATCAACAGTGACTGGGGCAGCCTACTATATAATCTACTGGGACACCATGCTGTATAATCCTACATACGCCATTCTCATCAGGAGAGGGCCGCCTTGTCCAGCTCTCATCAGACGTCAAGAAAATATTCTGCCTCCCATCCGGGCCCCCAATAAAAAAAATCTGCATTGCTGGAAGTACATATTTTTAACAGGAAGTGGGGCCCCAAGGCCTCACATATATTTGTACCAGTCCTGGTCATTATGTGAATAATTAATGAACCGTGACTTCATGTGAAGTCGATTGTAAAATAAAAAATTTATATTTATTTTCTTTCTTTAAGAAAATACACTGGAAACTAGAAATTTTGAAAGAAAAGCAACGGCACTTGTACTTTTTAAATGTAATTTACTACACAGTACTCTTTTCATATTTACTCATTCATCTATGAATGAACAGAGAGAAGACAGAACGAGACAATCTGTGTCTTTTTCCAAACGTACAGGTCTGAACAGAGAAGAATGAAAAGACCCGGTGAAGCAAAGCAGATGCAAGTGAGCAGAGGGAATGTAAAGATTAACGTTTAACAATAAAGCAGAAAGAAATCTGAATGCTCAGAAAGTGATCTTAATCCCATAATTTCTGGAAAAAACAAAATGTTTGACAGCAGATTGGATCACATCACTGCTGCACCTGCAGATAATCGTGCAGAATGTTCTGATGTTTACGTAGATAAATGAAAATACTCAGAAAAATAATAAACGATCCACTCAGGCGCGGCAGAGATTTCTGACAGGCCTGAACAAGAATCCTGCTTCAGGTCAGGAGTTCCTTCATTTTTCCCTAAACACTTTCAGAACCGAGTCGGTCTTCTGTCTTTATTCAGAGAAGAATGTAACATCGAGATTTGTCCTGAGATGTAGGGAAATCGCTGTGTAAACAGGCAAAACTAAGCAGTTTGATTTGGTCGTCAGATGAAAGACTCAGAACTTTAATTGGTCCACGAATCCAACGTTAACATTATTGAAGAAGTGGAACAGAAAATGTCTGTTTTCCCACCTGACTGGTTTGATTGGGAACCACAACTGCAACATTTGTTACATTTTCAGCTGGTGATACTCTTTTTCTCATTGGACTGTTTCAAACTAACTAAACTCTTTAAAAAACTGTTACCCCAATTCGCCTGTGGGGGCGCTGCACTGAGAACCACTGAAGGAAACAACAAAAACCTCAGAAGACACTGAGCCGACTTCTTCCTTCACCAAATGGAAACATTGATTTTGGCGTTTGGGTTTATTTTTGTTGGTAAAAGAACACAAACCATTTCTCCTGCTAGCGCTAGGCTAGCACGTTTGTTATGGTAACTTTTACCCAGAATGCCCTGTGCTGTAGTTCACTTCCTTTTGGAGCAGTCTCTGGTCCGCTTGACATTCACATATGAATTTGAAATGCACCAGAGTTCACTTGTAGCATGTAGCGCAGTAGCATTACAAAGACAACATATCTTTTTTCTTCTTTTCTTTACTGTGTTTAAAGATTTGGACGGTTGATGCTGTTGCTTATGGTATGGCAAATTCACTTTTTGAGAGAAGCAGTAGACCATGTAAAATTTTCATAATTTTTTTGTTTCTATCAACATGTTAATTTAAATGAATGAAACAAAAATTAATCTAACCTGCCTGTCTGTTTTTTTTTCCATGTTGCTGCACCGTTTCCTCCTGACTTCCTCCAACAAAGGTAAACACATCAGTTTCTCTTCATCTTTTTACATTTCCAGGTGTTTTTGTGTGATTGTTTGGGACTCTGGAGGAATTTCCCTCGTCTTGTGAAGCGTCTCATTGGAGAAACGTGAAACTTCTCATGTTTACTGATTATCGGTTTGATATTTGCTGCCAACACTCCTGGACCCCCGGGTCGCCGGGGCTCTGGCCCCTCTTTAATCCGAGGATCTGGTGTAAGAAGTGGGGAAAACACGCGCTGCTGTCCCGTTGCTATAGTTACAGCCAAAGGAAAAGCGTGTTTTGGGTTTGTGTGCGTGCTTGCCTTTGATGAAGCGGCCTGCTGTTGACGGGCCGTTAGAAAGAGGAGACCCGGCAGGGGGGCGTTCAAGACGGCTGAGGAGTTTTCAGCTTTACTAGGTTGGAAATTTCCAAAGGAAAGCCAGACGTCGAGCGGATCGGAGGAGTTTTCATGTGTCTAGTTTTATATCTGGTGGAAAGAGTTTGATTTTGGAGTTTCGGTTCTCTAAGAGGAATCAGATTATCTGAGACATGACTCAAAATCTGCCTCTGAAAAAATTCAATTTGGTCCCAATCAAGAGCTTGGAAACGTTGTTGTTTATGTCTATTATCTTAAAGATCAGTTTTGTTTACAAAAATGAATTCACTAAATCATTCATTTTCTCCAAGGCTTGTACCAATCTGAGAGTTTCTCACAGTTATCTCATAATCTCTCGGCCTGTTGAAATAAGCAATAAATAAATAAATTGTATGATAAATTAAAAGGAGCACAATAATTTCTATTTGCATTATCTATCTTTTTTCTTTTTTTTCTTTTACCAAAATCTGGATGATAAAAGTCTTCAGTGTGGTGCTTTGGTCTCAACTGGCTCTTTTTTGAAGTTGCCATGGTATTCGGTCTCCCTGGCAACCAACTGCTGAACTAGCTAAAAGGTTTAGCACATGAAGCTAACATTAAAAGCTGCTTCTCCCAACAAAAGAGCGCTGTCTGCGAGTTAATTTAAGTAAGTCTTAAAGTAATTTCTAAATGGTTTTCTCTCATAAGTTCTCAACCTTGATAAATAGACTGCATAAAGAATAGATTCATGGTATTCACGCACACATTCAAGTATTTTCAGCTCATCATATGCAAAGATATGTTCTGCTGCTTCATTTTACTAAACGTTGACTCATGCATGATTTGTTTTCTTCTTATTGGATCACTGAACTCCCAAGATGCAATGCATGCTTTCGTTCCAGTGCGGCAATGAGACAAAATGAGCAACTAGGAGATAGTTATTATCCAACTGAAATGGTTCATTCCCTAATGCATGCCCAGACATAGAAGCACATAAAAATAGAAACACATTTTTTTATTGTTAGAAAAGTTTGAGTCGTCACAAAGCACAAACAGATCAAACTGAATATCGGAGTATAAAGGATTTAACTCCCGAAGGAAAAAAAATGTTTTCTTTGTTTTGTGGAGACACTTGGATTCATGTCAGTTTCTTTATTTTGGGAAATACCTGTGGTGTCTTAGATTAGGAAGGACAATTAAAGAAATATGTCTGTAAGTGGAAGCTTTATGCAGTTTATCCCTTCTGAGGCTGCATGGAGAGACGTTTCAGCTTTGAAACTTATGCATGTGTTGCAGTCGCGTCGCAGGATGTTCAAACCAAACTCATGCATAATACTTCAGTTTTTTTAAAGCCAAATGAAAACTGAAAGGATTTTGAACTTCCTTGACTGACATGTGTGAGAAAAAACAGAATCATTCCGTTTTATTCCAGGAACCAGCAGCTGTTTCTAGAGCTGGCTGCTGTTTTACATTTTTATTTGCATCATAAAGATCTGTGTGAGTCGGATGTTTCTGCCCTTATCATTAATTTTTTGATAGAAAGTGTTTCATTGTCACACACAAGATAACTTATGAACTTGTTGTTTAGTTCATTGAAGTTATGATTCACTGAGCTGATATTTTATCATAATAAAGCTGTTACTCAGCATGATTCATTCATTTACTGCTGGTTGTGTAAAACCAGCCTGACTCAGACTGTTTCCTGATGATGACGAAGCCTCAGCAGGATGAAGAACATCCAGGTTATGGATTTAAAATGTATTTGATCAGCTGCTAAATGTAAAACAGGCTTTAAACCTTTAAAATAAAAATGACAAAAAACATCTAAAGCTCAGTAGAATAAGACAGTGAAAAGGTTGAAGCTGCTATTATGGGAAAGTTTACAGTAAAATAAGACTTTAATAGACTTGTTTCCATCCAATTGACATTTAAATCTCAAGTGAATTTTTCAAATATTTGGTGCCTCTGGTAAGGCACTGACTGGCCTGTCAGTGGACACTTCTTCATAACTTACTCAGTTTCTATTTCCATTAATGCTTTCAGGAAAGAAAACATAAAAGCTTTATTTTTTTAATTTTGTCATTTCTAATGCTTTTCTTCTAAACAAGCATAAAAAACATTTTGTGATGACAGGAGAAGCTGCACAGGTTTCAGTTTTCTCTGTTTGAGACATTTTTTTCACACAAGCTGTGAAAACTCTATTTCTGGCAAACTGTTGCACATCTGGGCTCCTTTAAATGAGAAACATGATGTTCTGCATCTCACTGAATTACCGTGTTTACAGCTCGCCTTGTTGTGATTCCTGCTGTGAGCGGCTTTGAAACCATCTGACTAACAGCCACTGGAGCGAGGTTAACACATTTAAACGTCAATTTTATAGAAGTCAAATTAATAAAACGGTCAAAGTTTAAGCGGTCTTACTTTTTCTGGGTTTTACATTGATGGCACGTCATTGGCTCTTGATCTAAAACATAAAATTCTTGTTTTATGAGATCATTTCCAATTGGCTAGATGCTTACCCAGGAAGAAAAGTTTTAATGAAATGAGGAGTCTCATCAGGATCTCATCAGAGGAAAGCAGGCTGGATAAAATGTTACTGTTGTAAAAATGTTTCTCTCGAGCCTCAAATATTTCATATCACCTATTTTTGGATTTCTTTAACATTTAATACACTAAAGGCAGTAACGTTTTGCTTGATGAGGAAACATTGAGACAGTTTTGGTCAAATCCAAAGATAGAAATCATTAGTCTGTTCAATACTTCTGCAACCTGAGCTGCTTTTCCAGATATTCATCCCTTCTTTGCTGAAACATCTTAAGTGTTTGTAGCAGAAAAAGATGAATTTTCAGGTCATTCATGAACAAAGAAGCAGTGGTCCCAAGACAGATCCTTGTGGAACACCCATTTTAAAGCTTTGACAAGTTTTCGTGCTTTGAACTTCTGAAGTTTATGTAAATTTCAGACGTTTCTCTGCTTTGCACAGAAAAGCGGAAGTTGCATTTCTTTGATTTCCACCTCTCCTGTTTGAGGTGAAGGAAGCGTTTTACTGTTATTGATGGGGGTTGTCATGGCGACGATCCTCCGCTCACGCTCCGTGTATTTGCTGCTGTTACTCAGAGAAAAGCAGGTAAATATTAGTCCTGGGGTGTTTACTTTCTCGTTGGGGAGAATAAAAGGAAGATAAGATGCAGGGAGTGTCTCTGTGTAAATATTTCACCTGATCAATGAATAGATTCTGGATGTTGTTGCTGAAGGTGGATGAGCGCATTATGTTCTGGTGTTTCCATTTAATATGGATCCAATAGACTTTTGGAAGGAAAACGGATCACAGATCCTCTACTTTACTTAACACTGGACCTGAGCTGCTGTTTTTGTTTGTTTTTTTTACATATTAACAGAAATATCTGACTGTTTTTAGCTGAAAAGATCAACCAAACCCCCCAGTTTTCCAGTTTTTCTTAACCTCCATGTACGAAGGAAACATAACGGTCTGGCTTCTGTTTTAAAGTGGCAGCATCATCAAAATTTCACTTTTTTTAAGCTTTACATTGCCTTATCGTCAAAAACATTCCTGGAGTTTTGCTTTGATTCTTTCATGCATGTTTAAGAAATCCTTTAATCTCCATGGTAACCATTTAGCTGTAAAAAGCCAGGGGACGTAGCTCCTCCCCCGCTGGCTCCTTCAGACCAGCCAGCAATAATTAGCAAACACTTGGTGTATTTATAGCTCATTACAGGAGCTACCTTCCAGATAAATGCTGGTAAAAATGTTGTTAAAGGGCTAATTGAGAAGCCATGTTATGACTTTCTGAAGGAGGAGTTTCAGAAAGAGGAGGAGCTTCTTAAAGAGACACAGACCCAATTTCAAGATGTCAAATTGCTTTTTCTCATGTTTGATGCATACAGCATTTTTCTAACCCCTGAACACAGAAAATGGTACTATGTGCCCGGAATGTACATAATACATTTAATGCAATTTATTCTTTACTGTAAGATTCTTTTTCTGGCAGAAGAAACCCTAAAACCAAAAACCAGGCTGAGAACTGCCTTTTATTTCCAGTTATCCTGACTGTGTTCATATTGTTGAATATAAAACACAATATTAAAATGACTTGTGAGTAAAAAAACTTTCCTGTACATTTGGCCTAGCTAAAGGCCAGTCGTCACATTGAAATCAGTAAATATCAGAGACAGCTTTCATTGAAGCAGTCAGTCCTAATGTAAAACAGAAACTCTGGACCAGAACCAGTGACAAACACTTTGTCCATCAAGTCTTTAAAGAACCAAGCAGCCCAGCTGAGCGCTGAGTCGTAAAAACACGTCTTGCTTCTTCCGCATTTCCGCCTCTCAGTCATCTGTGCGACCGGCGGGGAAACGCATGGTTCTGGCTGCCACGGTAACATCACCCGCCTCTGTGGTCAAAGTCCAGTTCCTCTATCCGGCTTAGAGCCGCTAACACTTGACCACATTCACAGCCACCTTAACCCCCGACACACACAGCCGCACGGAGACGAGCGCAGCAAAACCCGCAGAAGAAGAAGAAGCAGCAGCAGTAGCAGCTGGAGGTGAGGGATCATCTCTGGTTAGAGATGGTTCCCGTTTGATGAGACCACTAAGCTGAACGAAGACTCTCCCTCTTCCTCACCGCCTCCCTGGACAAACACCCGACTCGCCTGGATGTTTACGCCATGAGCTCGTCGGCTGCTTACAGGCAGTACCTCCAGGACCTGGAGGAGAAGAGAGGTCAGTTTTTCTCCCTGCAGGAGCTCTGTAGCTGCTGCTGCTGATAAAAACATCAACAGAAATGTTTCACAGCTCAGAGGTGATACTGGAGTCATAACGCTGCATATGAGCAGGATCTTATCTCTGGCCGGGAGGTTTAGGTGTGATATCAGCTGGGTGTCATTATGCACGTGGAGGTGTTCAGCAGGGCTGTGTGCTCGGCTCTGAATGACTCTGGCCTGCTCTTGTTGTCAACCAGATGATATTTTCACACATTTAATGTATGTTTTGAAGGAACTAATTTTATTCTCCTCCATATATCAGGATTTTACTAAGCAAACGTAGGTTTAACAGACTTTCCTGCTTCAGGTGGTGAAACTGGTGAAGACAAAAACCCTCCCACTAAATAAAAAAAAAACAAAAAAACAAAATTAAGAATATCATGCTGTACAGTAAGGGCAGAATTACAGCATAAAATACTTTGCGGTTTACAAAAATATTGCGTATTTGATCATTAAAAAAACAACAGTGTGTCTGCACATCCTTAAAGTTTTAAATTGATGTACTTAAAATGAAGTCTTTAAAATTTTAAAAAGTAAGTTAGCGTTTCATACGTTAATCACGTTTTACATTTTGTCTTAATCTCAGGCAGTTTGTACATATTTTTTTCCATCTGACTTTTTGTCAGGCAAAACTTTTAGTCACACTCAGACATTTTTATAATGTTTTATAAAATAAATATTTTAATTACCACAGTGGCCCGTCTCTCTTCATTAACCCACTTCTATATTTGTACGGTTTGTTTATTTTGTAAAATATGTGCAGAACCAGAACTTTAGGTAACAGGAATTCAGCTTTTGTTTAAACAGTCATATTTTCTAGTCATAGAAATCAAAACATCCATTGTAAGAAGGGCACTTTTTGTGTGTGAATTTTGTCCCCTTTGGCTTTCCGTATGTCCATCAGTCTCTACACTTCTGCTGAAGACCAACAGGAATCTGAAACTATTTCTAACTCCTTCCTAAAACCAGGCAGGCAGGCCGTTGAACTCTTATTTCCCGTCAGTAAAAGATGTTCTTGCATTGCTTTGGTGTGGAGTGCATTATAAGACCTTAAAATCCTTGTTTTTTTTGGTCATACTTTCCTGAAAGTAAAAGCATGTGCACACCCTGTTCTCCATTGCGACTGAATCATTTTTCCTCTGATGCATCCTCCACACTGGGTTTCTTATAAGTACTTATTGGGAAGGAATGTGAGCTGACGTTCCTTCCCGAATGCGTTTCTTACTCATTTGGTAAAATGTGTGCGAAACGAATACTAGCTAACGAGAATGCAGCTTTTCTGTCGTTAATTTTTTGTGAGGCGTGTGAATTTTGCCCCCGTTGGCTTTCCTTATATTCATCAATCTCTTTACACTTCTGCTGAAGCCCAACAGGAACTTGACACCATTTCAAACTCCTGAATAAACCAAGCAAGCAGGCTATTGAGCTCCTGTTTGCCACCACTACAAGATGTTCTTGCATTGCTTTGGTGTGGAGCGAATTTGCCACAATCTTTGTTTTCTCTTTTTGTTGTTGTTGTACTTTCATAGAAGTGGATACAAGCATATGCAGAGCCTGGACAAAGGATAAATATCTCCTTTTGAATTTATTTTTCTGTTACTGTGACGACGCCTCGCTGTTAGCTCCAACCTCCTCATTAGCTTATGATGTTGCTAACTGTTTGTAGCATCACTAGCTGAGGTGCCAAGACGCTTTCTGCGTCTTGTTTTCCATCTGATCCGATGCATTGGTGGAGCAGACGGCAGACGTGTCAGGTGATCAGAAAGGAGAGCAGCATGTTGGTGGCGTGTTAAAGCGCCAGGTGACGAGGCGGGGAACGAAGGAACGGTTGGCTTCAGCTGCTGTGTTCAGCGCGGTCAGCCGAGCGTTCAGCAGCACGGTGTCTCTTACAGGAGTCCAGTTCCTGCTGAAATATTCATTTTCCTGATACTTTGCATTTCTGCTTAAAGAGCAGCAGGCCTGCGACTAACAGTTGTTTTAGTAATCAATTAAAAATTGGCAAATTTTGCAGATTTTTCATTTTAGGATTTTTATACAATATTAGAAATAATATTAATTGAAAGATGCAAATAAATAAATGAATAATTGTATCACAAAAGGTGCTTAATTGGATTTAAAAAAAAATTTTTTTACTGAATCTGAACCAGGTGATGCTAAAGTTGCCACTTCCTGGGTCAAATAGATTTATTTTATTTATTTCAAACAAGTTTCTAAAAACAAGAAAAGTAGAACAGGAGAAAAATGTGCATACATAACCAAGAACAAAAGAATTAGCTTTTCTTTTTAAAATCAAATGGAAAAAAGTGAACACTGGTGTAATCCTTATATCAATTTAATGAAATATATTACTGACTCAATTATCAGGAATTTACAAAGTTTTAGTTCTTAAATGGAGATTTGTTTTGTACAATTTTGGTGTAATTACCGCTCTGACTGGTGTTCTTTCAGCAAATGTCCTTTTTTTAAAAAAAATCTGTAGACTCCAGTTAAAGATTAACTGATTACTAATTTAATTGATGATTAATCCGATTAATCGTTTCAGCCCTTCAGCTGAATAAATGAGACTCCATCATTCTCCTGCCTGTAGAGGAGTTTTTGCTGACAAACTTTTAATCACCTGCTTTTTGGATGTAAATGAGCATCAAGTAAAGAAGTGTTGCAGCTTAACGGCTGAATCCTCCTTTTTTGTCCTCCTGTAAACGTGTCTGAAGCGATCCTCCACTTGTCGGTCGTTCGTCCGGGTTCACACCTGCTGCCACTTGTGGCTTGGTGATATTATGTGTCTCGGCTGCCGAACCCCCAGCAGCTGCTCGGTCTGAGGTCTCACAGCGACGCATGTCAGCCTCGGTTTGAATCAGCTCCAATCTCCTTTAACCCCTGAAACTACTCGAGGTTAAACTCCTTAAGCACTTTAAAAGCCAGCGGAGACTCTTAGGTGTAACTAAGTTATCCAGCTTTGGAGAGTGTCTGCAGATCAAACAGAAACTATTCAGTCATTTAAAGTTTTTAAAGTTTTGTAATTGTTTGCGAGCTGCAGAACTGGATCAGTTTTTATCTAAAACATCCATTTATCTGCTTCTATCAGCCCAGTGAATGCAGAAGAAGAAGCTGGTTCTGATTGAGATGTTTGGTGGTAATCTGGGGAAGCTGGTTCTAAAACACCATGCAGGCCCAGTTTGAGCTTCAGGTTCGGTTCCACTGGACTTTCTGTCTCAGATGTTATCTGGTCAAACAGCAGGGTTACGTTTTCAAGTTCATCAACCCAAGAGCAAACTTTGGTTCATTTTGGGTTCAAAACATTCAGAATGACCTGAATCATTTACTGATGATGCCCAACAGCTGGAACAAGGATCCTGCTTTTGTTACGCTGCAGCTTGAAGGCGGCGTATGATGCTTTATTGAACAGGTTAGGATAGATCTGTGGTCTATACAAAACATGTTCTTTAAGTTTTTTTTCTAAAAAATTAGACGAGATTTTAGTCTGCTCAGTTTTGCCTTTTTTGAGCTGCTTGTCACTTTAAATCCAAATAAGCAGCAAGATTTTTTTTCTGGATTGTAAAAACAACTCTCGTCTTTTCCAGCAGCCATTGTACAGCAGTAAAACAAGTAATCAGTAGGCTGACCAAACGGTGCTCAGCTAGGGTTGCTCGGCAACAAGCATTTCTATTTATTTAGTCTTTAATTCAGATCAGCTCACAGAAGGAATGGTGGAAAATCAAAGCCAGTTTTTCTAAAATATTTTGAAATGTATTTTTTTAGGAAATAAATTAACTGGAATATGATTTGGTTTACAGTTTCTATTTATTTTGACTTTGAATTTTGTTCAACTCACAGAAGCAATTGTGGAAATTAAAGCCTTGAAATATTTTCTGTTGGATTCGGTATAATAAACAGTTTTAATTGAAGTGAATTATTGCGATAATTTCTAAAATGTTAAAACTAATGGATGTTTGCAAGCCGTGAAAACACTTGGAGCATTTCATTTTGCATAAACGCTTGACATAATGTTGCTTTTATATTTAATAATACATGCACTGCTAAACATTGCACAATTATTAATGTAACGGATGTGGAGAGGCAGCCTGATGGAAAAGGGGAAAGCTTTATTATTCTTGACTAAGCAGCGACAGTGAACTTATTTCCCAATAAATCTGTTGCTGAAAATATTTAGTTAAATAAACACATTAAAACACCTTTTCTGCTTGATTTGTTGTCAGAAACATATTTTAGCAGATTGCAGACGTTCCTGCGTGTTCTTGATGTTTCCTCGTGAATCCGATTCGTTCCCTCAGCAGTTTCAGGTTAAACCTGGTTGTTTAAATGTGTGTGGATAAAAGCGACTCCCATCCATCTGCCTCATGCTGAGGTCATCCTGAGGTCATAGCAGACCAAACGCTCCTCATGCTGAGGTCATCCTGAGGTCATAACAGACCAAACGCTCCTCATCCTGAGGTCATAGCACACCAAACGCTCCTCATCCTGAGGTCATCCTGAGGTCATAGCACACCAAACGCTCCTCATCCTGAGGTCATCCTGAGGTCATAACAGACCAAACGCTCCTCATCCTGAGGTCATCCTGAGGTCATAACAGACCAAACGCTCCTCATCCTGAGGTCAGTGCAGACCAAACGCTCCTCATCCTGAGGTCATCCTGAGGTCATAGCAGACCAAACGCTCCTCATCCTGAGGTCAGTGCAGACCAAACGCTCCTCATCCTGAGGTCATCCTGAGGTCATAACAGACCAAACGCTCCTCGGCTTCTGTAAAGGCGCTCTTTTTTTCAGCAGTAAGCCGCCATGTGTGGCTCCGTTTCCAATAATCCAGTCATATGAACGGATTTTGACTTTTTGTGTAAACTACAACGTGAACTCCATTGTTGTCTCCGGTGTCATGGGTTTGAGTTGTGAATGGGATTAACTCATAAAGTAGTGGATTATTAATAAATAGATAAATTTGTGGCTCTGACTGGAAGCAGAAACGAGTTTAAAGCGAGCCGGCGTGGTGATCTGAGGCAGCAGATGATGAACGGTATCGTCTCGTTTGGGTCTCATTCATCCACTCTGAAATGTAAATGATCTATAACCTGCTTTTCAGTTTCATTTTTATCCTGTAGAATTCAACTGAAAAATAATCAAAGGAAAAATAATTTGTTTGAATAAGTTACAGTGAGCCTGATTAACCAGAAATAGTTTATTTTTGTTGCTCATTTTATAAATTTTGGTTAAAGTCCCAGTTTGCAGAAGGTTCTTACTTTGTAAATGTTTCATTCCTTCAGCGTTAAGGTGAGAATCTTTTACCGCACAATTCGATTAAAAATCAGTTTTTGATTCAAACCGATGATTCGCTCTGATTTCTTCTCTAATCTCTAGTTCCACTTTGCAACACAGAATGATAAATAGAATAAAATATAAATATCTTCTATTGTTCCAGAATGAGGACATTTCTGTGCAACGGCAGCAAAGCGACAGGCAATAACAGCAAAAACTCTCAAACATTTATGAAAGATTGTTCCTGAGACTCACCCAACTTTTATTTCTAGAAAATAATCAAGAAAATTTTTAACTTTTTAAACAAAGAAATTTATTTTATTTGTAGAACATTTTTGACTTTGAAACTCACAAATTTCATCCTCAAGTTTCTAAGACCAATCTAAAAATTTTCATGGTTTTTTATAGCAACTTTTCAACTTTTGAAACAGATGTTTCTCTTTTTTCAAATTTTCTGAAATTAATCTGAAAAATTTGAGTTTTCTTGCTGAGTTTCAACTTTTCAAACTCAGAAATGTCCTTGTTTGTTTGATTTTTACAGAATTTGAGATTTATCTCATGTTCTGAGTTTTTTGGTGAACATTTACTGTTTTTTCATGGGTTAGGGTTAGGGTTAGACTACAGAGGATAAAGTTTTAGTTTAAGGCGACGCGTGTTGTCAAATTTTTTTTCTCTGTTTTTCATTTGCAATATTCATCTTTTGTCAGTTGCATAGACATGTTCTTGATATGTTTTTGTGAAAACTTTATTTAATTTAATAAGTAATTAGTTAAAAATGATTAATCTGTTAGTTCTCATGTTCCCCACGTGGGACAAAATGTTACTTTATTTTCCTACAACACCCTTTCCAAGTACACACACCTGTTGTGCATTTTAATGCTTAAATTTAATAACTGCTGATATTTTATGACGGATGATTGCAGCGTTCCACCCAGGTGAAAGCTCCTGTGCCACTGACTCCATTTAAATCTATTGTTTGTCCAGCAGCAGCTCATCATTTCATTGTTTTTATTCAGACCTTCAGCTTTAATGAATCGTATTCCTGCTGCTCAGTCAGCTGTGAAGCAGGACCTTTTCTCTGCCTGATGACCCCAGAGGTCAAACCCGACTTAAACAGTAACTCTTCTTTTCCTGCTGCTCCTAAGCTGGTCTCATATTAACGTGGAAACAAACAGCCGTCCAGACGTTTACGTAACCTGATCAAGGAGCTTTGAAGTTCAGGCGGGCAATGCGTCTGCTGGCCGTTGCAGCCGGCCCACACTGTGGTTGTGTAGGAAAAGCCCATCTGCAGAACGACGCCGACTGCATCTGAATCTGATTTGAGGAAGGTTTGCAGCTATTGGGAGATTTAATGTGACTTCAGATGCTTGTTTCTGACTGAAGAGGCTTTTGGCAGCAGACAAGTTGAGGCTGGACGTGTATTTGTTGTTGTGTTCATAGAGAGGCGGCGACCCAAACACGGTGCTGAGTAACTGTTCTGCTGTCTGCCAGTAACTATATTTACACAACAAACCCAGCAGACATGTTCTGCGGATTCTGAGGAGCAGGAAACGAGGCGAGTCCGCTGAGACGCAGTGAGAAATGGAACAGACCAGGTTATTACGCTTTACATTGTTGTAGATTTGAATGTAATTATATCAAAGGATAACAGTTTAAATAAAAATCATAAAAATTTATGATGGAAGTCAACCAGAGTTTTGCTGCCAGTCGTCCATGGCGCTCCTAAGCACAACAATTGATCAGGACTATTTTATTTCTCTCTGCTTCTGAAGTGGTTATGTTTTGGTTCTTCTGAACAAATGGATGCGATTAGAGACGATATCTGTGGTTATGTTTGTTTATTCTCCTTGATGAGATGAAAGGTGGAAATACACAGATTTGTTTCCTCCACTTAATGATTCTGTTCAGCATGACCCCGATGACCTGCTCATGGTCAGCTTCTGTTTTTGCTGGATTTTTGAAGATGTCGTCATAAAATCCAGCAGCTGATCTTCCTCCACATGTTGGAGGGGAACCTGGCGTTGGGTCAACAGCGTCTCCAGATTCTGCTCACCCTGCCGCGCTTTTTCACTCCAGATGTGTTCGCTGTGATAAGCGTCTGTTTGGGTTTATCAGCGCCGGCCCGGTTGGGTGTGGCCCAGCCGTTGGCTGACATTAACGACCCCACTGAGCCCCTGGCGGCTCCGTCGGAGTGCTAGCGCCTCCTATTGTTGGCTGAAGTGTTGGTGTGAGAGGCGCTGGAGGCGTTTTATTGTTGGAAACCTTTTGGCGAGGAAAGAGAATGGGAAATGTTTTGGACATTTCAGTCCCATTCTCCTGCAAGCAGCTGGTAAAATAAGGAAAACCAGCCTTCAACTAGCAATCTCTCTGTTTAACAGTTCTAGTTATCAAACTAGGCGACGCGGCTTAAAAATAAAATCTACATTTATTGACATTTCTCTTTTCTAAAAAAGAAATGACAAAAAATGAGCAGCTCATTTTCTTCGAAATACTTGTTTTCACAACCGTTTCAGTCTTACTACTGATAATTTGATGCTAATCTCCGTTGCCTCATGTATTGAAGCTTTGATTTCTTAGTTTTTCCACTGCTGAAAGTTAATTTGATGATGATTGGATGTGAGAGAACAATGTGCCCGACTTTAGAAACTTTATGGACCTGGTTCTGATTGGGGGCTGTAAGTCCCCTCTGAACGGCGCAGTAATGGGAGCGGAAAGGTCACCCCGCTGTAGAGAATGACTGGAAATGTCACGGCGCTGCGGCGCGGCTGGCTTTGTTTTCTGAGCTGTTTTTAGTTTTGTTCTGATCTCGGGAGCGGAACCGTCATCAGAACCGAGAGGTTAATGTTATTAGCTTTATTAGCCTGGCGTTGATGAGAAGTTGGAAGTGGCTGATTGTGTTCTGGATTTGGTCGGTAAATTCCTGGTTCTTCATCGCCAGGTCGCACATGGAGGCCGTGAAGGGGTCAGATGGGGTCAGAAGGCTCCACACGCTTTATTTGTTTGCATTCATTAATCAACCTCCATTCTTTTTTTTAATAATGGGAGATTTAAATTGCTTTCTGAAGGCAGCAGGTAGAAAAAGCCTGTGTTGCTTTGTCCATTTAAAAAATGACAGAAAAGGTTGAGTTTGGCAGATTTTAACTTTTATATTAATCAGAATAATTGTGATTAATTAAATAAGCAACTAATTTATTAATTGTTAACTTAAAGCATACAGAGCAATGATTAAGTCAAAACACTCCAATTTTTTTTATATTTTGTATTTAACATAAAAAAACCTTCTTGACCTGTAAATATTCAACCTAAAACTTTATTGTCCAGATATTAACCACCTCTGTGCTTAAAAGTTTCCCTCCTGCCGGGTTTATTTAGTCTCTTCATATTACAGTTTTGCATCATTTTGTTACGTTTCAAAACAATCTGTAGGAGAAACAAGGCTTTGAGGCTTGAGTCAATTATTTTATAAACTTTCTTCTTAAACTTCCTTTTACTCAAGAGACTGAAAGTGTTTTGAGCTGAGGTCTGCAGAAAGAGTCAAACTTTAGCTTTTTGTTGCATCTTTGTCTCAGAGCGATGCAGGAGTGATGTACGCTCTTCTTCCTCCTGTTCGCTCCTGCTCATGTTGGTGGTCTTTAGCTTTCGTCATTGAGATTCACACACGCATCAGCTTTAAAACACCCAGAAACTGGTTTGTTTGAACACACGTGGATCAGAGCCGTAAAACCAGAAAAGAAAGTCCTCCATTAGTCTTTTTGGTTTACAAGCGGCTCCACTCGTTTAACGAGCCCACTTCTGGAGAGATTTGCCACAAAAACCCATGAAAGCTTCAGAGAGAATTAAAGGCATACCTGCTGATGTGGTTGCAGTCTGTATCAAGCAGGAAGAGCTAAACAAGCCGGCTGTAAAATGCAGAAATGTTGGATTTTAAACATGCAACATTCTGTTCTGCAGCTATTTTAGCAAAACAGGGCAATTTTAACATAAAATCAACTCCACTACCATAATTCCAGATGTCTGAAATTAGTTTTTGTCTAGAAATATTAGTAAATAAAGCCTCAGTTCAAATAAAAAAATATCTTAAATGTATTTTGAGATAGGACATATAGAGATTTGACTAGTGCAAGTTAAACTGCAGATATCTTAAAAGCAAATAATGACTTGGCAAAACTAAATTAGAAATATCTTTTAATATAATGGTAATGTTACCATTTGTGGTAGTAAAATGTATTTGTGTAAAGTCAAGTCATATTTAGAATAAAATTACAAGTATGCAGATGGAACCTATTTTATGTTAAACTGGCTTGCCATATATTTCGGTTCTGTCATAGATGAGGAAATCAAGCGGCCATAAGCTTTCAAATATTTCATATAAAATTACAGAAATAAAAGATGAGGAGAAAATTTTCTCCTAGCAACAACTTTAGTCCTGGTTTTACTGATGACTGAATGCTTATCCATTAATATGTTCATTCATATATCACGTTGATTACATCATGTGACTATCCTGCATCACGCATGCCCATTGCTATTATGCTTTGAGTTGGGATTTTCTGTGGTCAGGAAAATTATAGAATCATGCAAATAATATGAAAAAAGGCTCCAAGTGTCTCGCTATTAACTGTCAATACTAGAGCTGCTGGATAAAAAAGGTCGAAGGGAATCACAAATAACAGATCAGTAAAACGTTTTTATTGAAAAGGGAAATAAGGAGTAAGTGGAAAGTAGGGCGGCCATGCTAGCTTGACTTTGAGGATGTTAACATGTAGATATGCTGCAAAGTTCTGTGTGTTTCTGTTCAGTTAGCACCAAAATAAGGCGACCAACAGAGCAGGTGTTCCAGTTAGCTAATCATTGCCAGTGTTCATGTGACCATGTAATGACCTCAGAATAATCATCAAGCCTGGAAACAAGAAACTGACCAACTAAATGCTGTTTCACGGATTTTGAGTCCTTTTGTGTGGGAAAATTTGGTGTTTTTAGGTTTTGATGTTCTTGATGCACTTGAAGGTAATTGGCCTCTGTTAGCTAGCGGAGCTGTTGTCAGTCGGTTGCCTTGGTAACGGGTGTGTTCATGTGTGTGGCCTAAGCAGAAGGCAAGAAAAAAAAAGAATGAGTGGTTTTTAGTTTTTGTTCACCTGTTTTTCAGCGTTATTTTTCTGTTTATTGTGACGCACTGCAGCTGCGACAATTTCTTTAAGATTAATAAATTACAAAAACAGATAGATGAGATGGAATATAATTTTTCAGAAAATAAACTCTTCTACAGGGTCAGTTATCCAGACTTTATTTTATTGTCCAATATGAAATAGGAATTTGTTCAGTCCTGTTTGGATCTTGACAGAACAGTTTATAGATTTATATCCAGGGAGAACATATCTTATTTCAAAACACATTTGGCATTTTTCTTAACTTTATTTTAAGGCACATTTTATAGAAACTGTATTAGAAAATAGTGACCCTCTGACTAGTTATGTGACATATTCTTTCTATTCATTGGAACAGTATGGTTTTGTGGATATGATGCCCAGTAATGGCGCCTGAAGATGCAACATTAGCAATAGCAGCTAGCAGCGTGTCCTATTCTGTAATATACAGCTTTGTTTACCTATATTTTCTGTCAATATGAGATCCAATAAGATGCCATCTATAAAGAAATGAATGAGAGATCTTGGCTCTGAGACCTTTACCAGCCTGGATTTAAATCATCAGGCGGATAATTGCAGCTATTTCAGGAGATGGGGTCAAGAGCGCCATGGCGATAGAGGCTGAGTCCTAATGGAGGGGTGTCCATGGTGATGAGAACAGCTGGGGTTAAAATGAAGGCCCTGGTTTCCCTGGTTATGTGCTTATTTGTGGACAGTCTTCTCCTTTCATTCGTCCACTTTTTGTCCTCCTGCTTTCCCATCCTCTGACCTTACGGTCCAAAGTGTTTGTCGTCCCTGTCTTTGTCTCCGTCTCATGGTCACGTTGATGTTTTTCCCTGGCTTACACACACCTCCTCCACCCCTCCATCTTTACTGCCTCTCATTCATCGCCGGCTCTTGATCTGCCTGTAATGAAAGTCTGAACCAGTCTGTTGGCTTGAAGCAGGTGATAAAATCATATATTTCCTGCTGTAAATATTCTTGGATACGTTTGTACATTTCCTGAGCAGGAACTAAGGGTTTTTGTTTCCGCTTCTCTTTCTGCTCTATTTTTACTTCTAATAATTACCACGTTTCACCGGTTGATGCTTTATTGTTTTGTTTCTGCCTCCTTGTGTTCATTCGTCTGCTGGAATAAGCTTTCCTCCTGTCTGTGCTGTTCTCGTTCTCCTGCTCATTATTATGCGATTAACAAAAAGCCCTAAAACCAGAATAGTTTGGATGGAGCCTCTTTTATTTCCACAAGGTCATAAATCTGTCCCTGTCGCCTTCCTTCCAGAAATGTCTCTCCTCCTCCTTTTTCTCACCGTCTATCTAAATAAGACGTCACCAGGTCTTTCTCTTTTTCTTTTTTCTAAACTTTTCAATGACAATATTTCTTTTACCCATGTAAGACTCCTGAACGGAGTTTCTCTTTTTGTGTCCTACATATCTTCATTTTTTATTTGTTCAGTTTTCAAGAAGAAAATTGATAATATGGATTTAAATGTTCTAGATTAAAGAGTTTATTCCTCAAATACAAAAGCAAAGAAGGTAATTAGTTACAATGAACATTTCTGGATCCGAGAAAAATGGGCTAAAGTTTAAATCTTTTAACTGGCTTCAAATCCTTAAGAGTCCAACAACATGAGTTTTCCCAACACTCTGAGGCGCTTTCAGGTACAACTGGTGACCAAATATCCAGTCTCTGTTTTATACTGGCTTAAATCCCAGAACATTCTGATAAATGTTTAACGTCCATTGTTTACTATTGAAGAAAGTTAAAAAAATAAATGTAGCATACATGAAATCTATGTATTTTTCAGACAGAAACCAATCAAACCTGATTGGTTTCATTGACACCAACCAATCAGGTGTCAATGAAAGCAACTTTATTAACATGTTCAATGTGTTAAATGTGGCTAATTAGCATCTTACCATTGGTGCTTCCACTAAGGCAGCTCTTTCAAACGTTACGGTTTTATTAATTATGTCGTCGGCTGCACTTTATTATCTACTCAACATTTACATTACTATAATTTTGACTAGATAGATATTTTCCAATGTGTTTATTTTGGATATTGAAGGTGATTGTAGTAATTTTGATCAACTGGAATCAGAGTTGCTATAACTACACCTAAAGCATCAGCATTCAATGCTAAAAAGTGGCTAATTAGCTGCTGCTACATCTGCTGTTACTGAGCCAAAATCAGCTGCTGATGAATTTCCAAAAATTTACTTGGATTTTGATGATATTTGGTAAACCTGAGGTTTTGGTCACTTAAACAAAAGCAAGTCACCAAGTCTTGCACATTGCAGTAGGGTTCAACTGGATGTAGTTAGGCTAGTTCTGAATCACTGAAATATTGTATTATAGCTTCACAAATTAATATTTTCCATTCGTTGCCGTTTTAAAAATAAGATCTTGGTTATTGGTGACGTCAGTGTTCAATCTAGATTAGGCCTCATTAGCATTCTTCTATGCTAGATGGCTGTAATAATTTATGTCTCCAATATTTTCTGAGTTGGTCTCAAATATTAATTAAAGCTTTTTTTCACAGTTAAACTCTGAATCACGAAGAATAGAAACAAGTGAAACAGTGGACGACTAGCCTAGTTAGCATGCTACTTTATATGCTAATATTGAAACAAATCACACAGCAGCTAACAATAAGGTAATGCTAATCTCATTATTCATAGTGATATTTTTTGGAAGAATAATGATCAGATTGCTCAACCTACATACCTTTTGGATCTTATTGTTTTTGTAAAGCTGTAAAGATTAATACGTTGGCCAGAAGGAGAATGTGACTAAGAACAGTTTACATAAATGTAGAAACTGCAGATTCAACACAATTTAAAAACCGTTTTATGTGCAGAACTTTGTGCCATCAGAACCTGAATTTGAATAAGTTCTGTTCCAGTTTCCATTGCTCTGATTGAATCTGAATAGCTCAACTTGAACCGTCTTTTGTTTACATGATGCTGAGTTTTTATGGCAGTCATAAAGTGAGCGCGGTTCTTTGATTGAAACGGATTAATATCAGCATGTGTTCCTCATGTTGTTTACATTAGTGCTTTAGGAGTGAAGATAAAAACCAGATGTTAGCAGCTAACATCTATGTGAATTGAGCTTTAATTTCCCTGGGAGTTTGTCTTTTTTATCTTTACGAGGCGGCGTTTTTAAAGCGGCCCTGTCAGGTTGATGACCTGAAATGTGTTTTCTACAGTGCTGTGTGATAAGATTAGCTTCTTATTTAGCTGGCCTTGATGTTGACACTTGTGATGTCTTGGCTTTGACCGCGCAGTGATTGCTCTAAAGGTCAGTGCCCACTGCATGGTGCAAACCAGGCAGTGATACACCGGGGTCACAGGGGTCACACAGGCTTCCTGCCTCTGTTTCTTCTAGTAAAGCGTTTCCATCTTGGTTTTATGAATATTCGCCGAATGAGGAGGTATTTTTAATGTTCGAACCGTGCCAGTGCAGATTTATTCTCTGTGCTAATTTGGTCTATTTTTGGTGAGTCAGTGTGAACTGAATCTCTGTTGGCCTCTGCAATCTTTCTTCTTATCATGCAGGGTGAGGGAGAGGACAGGGGTAATTGGGCTTTGTTCCCTGAAAATAAGAGCTTTGCCTCTGCTCTCTGTCTGTGTGTGTGTGTGTGTGTGTGTTTGCTCTGACACTCGTCCTGTTTTACCACTGAAGCGAATCTGTGCTAAGCTGCAGTCGTTGACGTTTTTTGGGAATCTGCAGCAGGACCTGTGACTCATTTTGACTCGAAACATGAACTTTTCTGTTTCTTTTCCCGGGAACAGTCGTCACCTGTCAGTTCCCGAAACAACCAGAAGACGGCTTATTGGAAATCGTAAAACATCTTTAGGTGTGTTTCCTTTACAGATGCATGCAAAGCTTTGTCTATGTTTACATTACGGTGTTCACATTAAATTTAAAATTAAATGTAAATTCCACATGAATAAACTTGTTTATGTGAGAAGTCAATAAAATCTTTATGTAAATAGTTACACAATGTATCCATAATTCAGTCATGGTGTTAACGGCAGCATCTTATTCAGGCGTCGGAGCGACAAGCCCCGCCTACTTGGGTGTTGCTACGTCTGCGGCGTTTTGGGAAAATTATAGTCGGGGATTTTACAGAAGAGCTTTGGATTCAACACACCTTTTTCTGAACTGTGTGATGCTGTGAAAGCTCTGGAGCAAAAACAAACCATGATCCTCCTACCACTTCCTGTCGTCGTCTTCGCTGTTTTCACCAGTAGTAACTGCACCGTCCGTACTATCAGCTAAAGGAAACACTTCCTGGGATATGTATCAATGTTTTTGTATGTCTTTGTAGTCATAGAAATAATATTTGATTGAAAGAAAATAATGAGAAATAACAATAAAACTCCATTTTGCAACACTGCTTCTGAAACAAAAGCAAATCTATATGCTTACATTTACTTAACCTCGTAAAAATTTGATTATCATAAAAATAAAGGTACTTTTTGTCCGAGATGACAGTAGCTAATAGCTAACAATTCAGCAAGTCCAATACACAATTTTCTACTTATAATCTGTCAACTAAATTATGGCAATTATTCATTAAAAGCATTAAATATGTTGCACTTTGTTGCTGCACATTTTAAGAGTAATCCTGAAGGATTTCTATTCACACATGCAAAAATCAGCCAGTCGCTTCCTGAGCAGATCGTTCAGTGACAACAACAACAACAACTGTTCATGATGTGATTCATGTTGCCTCATCCCAGTGCAAAAATTTTATTTAAAAAAAAAAGTGTTTTCAAGTGGTCATGTTTCCCTGAAGCGATTTTCTGTTCATAATTTCATAAATTTGTGTAATTTTATGGTTGCTGGAAATGCAGGTAGCGTCTCTGACCTCTAACCTGACTTCAGGTGGGTCAACTTCCCACTTGTCATCGGTTGAACCTTCCTCTCCGCCTGTAAGCCCTTTGTCTTTAGTTTGTGGCTGTGAGAATCTGGAGTCGGCTCCCATTAATCCGTCCTCGTTAGCTTGTCTGGGGTCCAGACCCGTCCGCCGCCAGCTTCTGTTTCAGCCTCCTTTCCCATCCTTTAATCTCTTAATGGCATCTCGGAGTGTCACTGCCAGCCGTCTGCCTGACAGCTACGCTGCAAAAACACAGGATCTTACCAGGTGTTTTTGTCCAGTTTGTCGACAAATATGTGTCTACAAATAAACATATGGATATTTTGTTATGCAAATATCTTAGTATACTTGAAATAAGACAAAATTAACCTACAAGTCACTTTTCTGCAAGATATAGGATCTTGTTTTAAGTTGGTAATTCCTTAATATTGATGAAAAAGTACAGGCAGATTATTTCACTGATTACATGGAAAAATATCTTATAAGTGAGAAATCAAATACAAAATAAATAAAATGAGGAATGTTGAGCATCTTGTGAAGTTATAGTTTGGTCTAAGTTTTACATGTAATACTTAATAGAAATCCTTTATCTTTTAACATCAGCATCAAATTACAAGTATCAGATTTATGAAACAATCTGAGTTTATTTCAAAGAGACATGAACTGGGCTGGTCATGTCAGATTTTGTCAAATATCAAATTTTTTCTCATTAAAGCAGCAAAATATTTATTTCCTTATTTAAGAAATAAATTCAATTGTTTACTTGTACTAAATTTTATTTTGACATTAAAAAGTACAACCCTTTTTAATGCCAAAGGCTTAAATGACCAATTATCACATTGCCACCATTTCTTGGTGGCTCTTCTATGAGTCTTGACTTTCCACAATTTTACTAAATAGTATTTTGAGGTTTGTTGTGACTGATTGAACTAAACTTTCTGTTTTTCGCTAGAAAATAATTTTATTCCCATTTGTTCCTCATTTTTGGTGTTTTGGTTTCTTGTTGGTTTGGTGAAAAGTTTCCTGTTCGGCTGTCAAACTGAGCTGCGTTTTGTGCTGAATAAGATGTTGGAAAGTTAACTCTGCAGCAGTGGAGTGGTGTGAAACCGGTCCCACTCTGCCCCCTACAGCCAGAGCGCAGAACTGCAGCCTGTTCTCTCCAGCTTCAGGTCAGTCTGGCCCTTTAAGGATGCGGATGCGTTCAGGTGCGTCTGCTCGGTGCTGATGCAGTCGTTTCAGCCTCCTGATGTTTGTTCCTGAGCAGTCTGGCCCCAGAATGGCGGGTCGGGGCCCCGGGACCCGGTTCTGTTTCCGTACAGGAAGAGTTGAACTCTGCAGGTCACACAGCTGCAAGGAAACGGCACGAATTTTATTCCTGGTCTCAACTAAACATTTTCTGAAGGACAATTTTGTATCTAGAGACTTGATTTATTTTATTTGTTGTTTTGTTTTATTTATTTTGGATATCTAAAACATCTTCCAGTTCCAGTGTTAAATGTTCATTATTAACGTTATATCACTTGAAAATGATCTCAAAACAATATTATCGTTATCGCTCATTTGCTTTTTTTGCATATTTTCATCATTTCTTCTCTTCCTTGTTAAGTAAACAAAACTCATATTAAAGCATCGTTCTTCCCGTTTCCTGATTCTCCTGAATGCCTCACGTTTCAGAGCTGTAATTTGTGTCAGAGTGATGAACATCCAAGGTTACAGGATGCATCGCTGACATTTTCCTCTTCCTCACTTCTGCCCTCTATTTTTCCTGCTTCATCCTGCGGCGCAGCATCGCAGCCAGCAGCGACACACACTCGTCACGTTCAGATGAAAAACCTGATCAAGTCGCTTTGTTTTCAGCGTCTCCGGTGGAATCAGCTCTAAACGCCTCGCGGCGTGCCGAGGCGTGGACGCATTTCCATGGGCAGCTGTGTTTATGGCCATCTCTCTCTGATAGAGCTGAGGAATTTGTTTGCAGCCGTTTTATCGTTCTGAGTGTTTGTATGAGAAGTGTGTGTGCTTCTGTTCATGCCGGTGTCTGGATGACCTTGCTGGGAGAAATGTTGCTGACTCGTAGCTTTGAGTTGGACCTGGGGGGAGGGAGGTTCTGATGGAGATTTTTCTGGATTTTTTTCAGTCATCTAAAATATAAAAACGGTTCATAAAAACCTTATTCATCCAGCTGTTTCTATTCCGCCTCACATCTCCCCTCGACGCTGCAGAGCTGCATGCTTTTCACTGCTGACATGACCTCTGACCTCAGACCTGACAGCAACATAAACACATGGAAACAGAATCACACAAAATGAGTGGAAGCAGCTTGAAGAGAAAAGCAGAACTGTTTTATGTGTTTCTGAATATTTTCAGAAATAAAAGAGAAAATAGAGATAAACAGAAATCATTATATTTACAGTTTTAAAGATGAATGTCACCAGTGAACTGGAAATGTTTTGAATTCAAGCAAGAAAAGCTGAAAGGCTGGTCTCTACTGCCCCATAGTGGCGACAACCGGAACGCATTCCTTAAATTCTCCCCAACTGCCTCTAAATTAGTGTTTTAATATGATTGCAATGTATTTAATACAATGAGTTTAGGGAGAAATTAAATGTATCTGACTTCTCTTTGAGAATTTGTAAAAATTAAATGAAAATGGCTTGTGTATAATTGTAGTTTCCTGTCTATAGTTTAACTTGCTGTGGTTGGCTGCAGAAGTTTGCTTTTTGGATTAGGATTTTATCCCATTTCTGTTCACTACCTGCTTTCAGATACTTGATAGCAGATTTTAACGCTGTTTCTCTGCACTGCGTGAAGAAAGATTTTTATTTTTTTTACTGATTTATCCTTCTTATTTTGAAATAAATATTGCAGCAGATGCCATAATTCAGCAGAAACCCGACACCTGTCTGTGAATGTAAACATACTGGCAAAAATAGACACTAAGAATTCAGGAAGTTAAGACTTTCTAATAAATAGAGACAATAATTTGTCTTTGAACACGTCTTGATTTTTAACATCAAACTCACTGAGTGAACACAGTCTGTAATATAAACTACTATCATAAAATATTTAATAGAATTTGTTAGAATAAACTACTTGTTAAACCTTTATAGTGGATCTAAAATATCATATAATTTTTGTTTTCTTTTTGTTTGTTTCATTTAATATAAAAACTCAAATAAATTTCAGAAACTATTTTGTTTTAAAGATTGTGCTTTGAGTTTAGGAAACTGATGTTTCAAATAAAGCAGATGTAAGAAGAAAAATCCTTCCGTTTCCGTTGGATGAGCCAGAGTGATGGAAAGTAGCAGCGAACTCCATGACATCGTAATATCTAAATATGGCGATTAGAAAACTCATTTCTGCCTCCAGGTTATCATCATTTTCTTCATTAAAAAGTTTGAATCTTTGAGTTGATGTAAGACTGAGAGTTAATCTGATCGTTTTTAGATTTGTCTCGCCTGTGTTTTGTTTTGTCTGTCGGTTGCTAGGGTAAGATATTCACACACACACACACACACACACATTCAGCAGCTGTAGGACGTCACGGCCTGAATCACGCTGAATCACGTCGGCCTCCATGCAGCACACAGCCGTGCTCTGCAAAGATAGCTTCACAGACGGGATGCATCACTCGGCCATAGTAACACAGGTAAACATGGTGCACCCCCTTCATCCTCTTTTTCATAACTAGCATGTTGGCACGCATACAGGAAGTAAGTTGTGTGTGTGTTTCCTTCAGAGTTTCTAGCAACCACACACACTCATACACACATGTTGGGCTCAAATTTCCGTTACATTTCCTCTCTCTAACGGTGAGTAACGGCTTCAGTCGGGCCGTTTGCTTCAGCGGATCGGAATCTGAGCCAGAGAGAAACCGAGTGGGGGGCGGAGAGACACAGAGAGAGAGAGCGAGAGAGAGAGGGAGCATGGGGGGGATCAGAACCATGAGGGCGACCCAGAAGTTCTGCAGGAGCTGAGAGATGCTGAGGGGAAGTCACAGGTCAGAACGGAGGGAGTGAAAACTTTGAGTCCGGTTTGATCGGTTACATGGATTATCTATCAGATCCGGCGGTTCTGACCCCAATCCTGGTGGTGACCATTCACTTCATCACTGCAGCTGGGTTCTGGTTCTGCTGCCGCCGCCGGACCACCAGAACCGAGCCAGGTAAAGTCCAAAATCTCTTATTCACGGCGTTGTCTTCTTTAGTTCCATGTGCTTCCTATTGAGGCTCCGCCCCTTTCTGCTCCGCCACTCCTCTGTGTTTCAGGCAGTTTTAGATCTTTATTGGGTTTTTCTGACCCGGTCCGTGTGATCCGCTCCGGTTCCGTTTGGATCTGGTGTTTGTTCTTCTCCTTTTATGGGCTTGTGCTGCAGGATCTCCTCTTTGCTCCTGCAGGAGAAACGGCTTTATGTCCACACTGCAAAGATACAAAATCCTGCCAAGTTTGTCATCTAGTTTCTAGTGAAGACAAACTAACTTACAAGTAACTTTGTAACAAGATGTAGAAGCTTGTTTTACATAAAAAACACCTTAATATTGATGAAAAAGTACTAGTTTTAAGTAAGTAATAAATCTTAAAGCTATATCTAGTTATTGATTGCATGTAGAAGCTCTCTAAGATGACTGCATATAAGAGCCCTTGTAGATAAAAATGAAAAAACTCAGAAAATTTTAGATTAATCTCAGAAGTTTCTGAGAAAATGTTTGTTTTGAGTGTGTAGTCTTCCGGACCTGAAGCTGCTTTAAATTTCTCGTTATGTAACCATAGAAACAATATTCACTGTGTGAGTTTTTGGGTCATGATAACTGGTTCTGTTGGACCTTTAGCTGCTTGGTAAAGGGAACAGAACTGCTGGAAGAGTCGAAGTGCGGTCAGATGAGACATTTTGGCTTTGGGCTCCGGTTCGGCAGCAGAGGGAGACCCGAGGTGACGCAACGGGCCAGATCAATAATTCTGATCGGTAATCAGGGCAGTGGGTGCTGCAGGGACAGGAGGTGGCGGTCAGAGAGGATGGGTCTGGTCCGGTCCTGATGGTAGATGATCAGATTGGATCAGAGCAGATTCTCTGTTTACTGAAACTGTTTAATGGAGGAAGGAAGCGGGGCCAAACCTACGGAAGAACAACAGAGGAAAAATCTTTACAGTTACAGACTTTATATAAAACATCAGCCATCATTTTATCCGTCTCTCCATCACTCTCTCTCTCTAAGTAGGATTTCTAAATTAGTGTTTTGTTTTTTGAGGCGTTGCGGGGGGTTTGCAGATGTTGGGTTTTGGGCTCAGTGTTCTGGTTGAGCTGTGGTTTCATTCTGGTGTGGTTCTGGTCTTATTTTACGCATCACAGGAAGTGAAACCTGGCTGGCCGAGCGCGTCGGGTGTGGAGCGTTATGCGCTGCTGCCTCATGTTGTGGTAAATGGTTTACACTTTCTTTGAAATTACTGTGCTGAGTAACAGTCATTCACAGTTCAGCTGATTAACATATAGATAGCCAATTAAAGCCCAATGGTTCGAAACTTTTTCAATTCATGTAAAGACAGAAATTCTAAGAAAATTTCAAGTGTCAAACTCTTCTTTGGAATTTCCTTTTAATAGGAAACATTTGACCCTAACTTCTAACAATAAGCTGACTGAGCATCCTCACCCTAACGTAATTTATTTTTAAAGTTTTGACCTGTTTATGCTAATTTCAGTTCATTTTGATTTGCGTTTAAAAACTATAATATATATGGATGTAAAATCAATTTGTAATGTTTCTTGGCCAGCCTTCCTTTCTACTGGAACCTTCAATGTCCATCTGCTAAAAGCAACGAAGTCGCTTCTCTGGTTCCACCAGGCGCTAATTTCTGCTTCCAAACGATCTGATGGGACGCAGAAAAAGACTATTGTTGTGCTAAACGCCTATCAGTGAAGCTATTCAAGCCTGAAATGGCATGTCAATGCTAAACATGCTACTAGCATGGACGTCCCCAATGCTAATATTGGCATCCACACTCCACATTTCTAAAGATGATCAGGATTTCCTGAACACTGAAAAGCTTAACTTTGCACCAATCTGATGGTTGAATAACCTAAATAAAATATTTGTTTTTGAGCTAATATATGTTTATTTATTCAATAATTTAGCAGCAAAAAATGTCTTTGGATTTGTTTGTTGTTTCGTCTGTGTATGTTTTTTTGTTTTTTTTATTAAAATGTGATTACTGTAAAACAGGAGCTTTTTCTATTTCTCATTGTATCAAATACACATAAATGGTTAAATGAGAAATCGGCAGAATGTGACAATTTTTTTTATCCCATTAATCAATTAGTTATCAGAAAAATTTATGGAGCAATCGATTACTAAAATAATCTTCAGCTGCAGCTACAGCTTGGTGATTTGGCTGGGAAAAAAAAATCACCATATATATTGATAATTATTGATTAATTTATTGTTTTAAATATCTGAAATGCAGCCAAGCTGGTGGCCTGAGCTTTCCTGTTTTATCCACAGGTTTCGCTCTGTGCCGTTATGAGGCATGGTGGTGAAACTTTAAAACTGCTGCTGTGCAAGTTACTCTATAGATTGTTGCTAGGCAACCAAAGAGAGAGAGTGAGTTGTTTGCTAGGAGGGGGAAGCCTTTCCTCTGCCTACATCTCCCAGCATGCTATGCAGTTCTAGATCAGAATTTGTTGAAATGATTGAATTCTTGGACCTGATATTGATCACATGTCATATTATAATTGATTTGTTGTCCAGTCCTGGTTTGTTTTCGGTTGCTCTGAACATCCCTCCCACTTAGATTGGTAATCTAATCACAGACAGGAAGATGACGGAGGGAGATTAGAGGTGAAAACTGGAGGGAGAGAGGGATGAGCGTGTCCCGAAGTATTAGAGGCGTAAGCGCCGGCTGGTATTTTTAGTCCCCAGGAGACGGAAAATGATTCACTCAGGCAGGAATACAGGAATCACCTGGAAGAAAGGAAAGCTGGGAGAGGAAGGTGCTGTGGACTGACCTGGTCAGGTGTTGCTTTACCTGGACCAAATCCAATCTGCTGGGAAGATCAAGACATTATGTAAAAAATCAACTTTTACAGACAACAAACCTACTTTCTAGGGCCGGCCTACTTTTTTGCAGGACGGGGGATGAGTTGAATCTATCTTCTCCTCAGCTTTGATTAAATCATGATGAGGCTGACGTCCATCTCAGATTACAGGCCTTTTCCCTCAGAAACCACTTAGATAACCCCAGAAGAAACGCTCCAGGACCTTCAGAGATGTGAAAACCAGCAGCTGTAAAGGAAACGAAGGAAAGCAAATGACCAGAGTCTGGATTGTGTCAGCTCTATTAGGAGGAGTTCGTGTTGCAGAGCGAGGAAGCCGTTCATTTGAGCGCCTGATCTGAGGAGGATTACATCATCTGTTTGGTTTCACTTCAAACCCCCGATGTAAAAATGTGGATTTACTGGAAAAACGAGGTATTCCAGGCAACAAGTGCAGAAACAAAAGGGATTTGGCAGCAAGAAAGCGGCGCAAAGATAGACGGAGAGCAAGTGTCAGAGCGGTGAGGAAGTAGAGCCGCTGTGGGGGATTTACCGGGGGAGGAGCCTCTCTTCACTTTGACACTCACACGTGGGACAGCAACTGCTGCTGGAGCCGTGAAGGGACAGAAAACGGCGTCAGGCCGGACGGGCCAGCATGGCAACTGCTGCAGGGATCCAGGACGGCTGAGAACCAACGGATCAAACCGCAATAAAGAGGAGAGACGGCGTTCCTTCAAACTGGTCCTACCTGCCTTCATTTCACCCTGACGTCTGGCTGCTATAATTATCTGACTCCTGCTGTGGATTATGAGAGCCTGATCCGATCCGGACCGGGCCAGGCAGCATGTGGCCCGACTACAGGAGCGAGAGCCACCTGAACGCTCACCTTTACTCGCTCATGTGCTGTGCAGGTCAGTGCGTTCCTGCGGCGTGCGTTTGTTTGCAGAGTGACTCCATGTCTGAGCAGATCTGGAGCAATCACGGCGGCTCTGGGAGTGTTGTGTTGTTGTGGTTCCACCGCGTGAGGTGGGTGTGTTCATGCCAACAAAGCAACGCTGTGTGGATGAATCAGAGGCTGTCACTCATGTCCCCTCTCATCTTCAGATAAACCTGACCATGAGGATACTTTCAGGATTTTTAACTCTGATCAAATCATCTATGGTTCAGTGGTTCCTAGTCTTGATCGGATGGTTTCTAACCCTGATCTGGTGGCTTGTAGGTCTGATCTGATGGGTTCTAACCCCAAAACCGATGGTATTTAACTCTCTGATGGTTTCTAACCCTGATCTGATGATTTCTAATCCTGATCTGATGGTTTCTAACCCTGATCTGATGATTTCTAATCCTGATCTGATGGTTTCTGACCCAGATCTGATGGTTTCTAATCCTGATCTGATGGTTTCTGACCCAGATCTGATAGTTTCTAACCCAGATCTGATAGTTTCTAACCCAGATCTGATAGTTTGTAGGCCTAATCAGCTGTTTTCTAATTCCTGATCAGAGCAGAAGTGTTGGCTTGTTCACCATGTGAATCTGAAGTGTTTCCTCCGGCTGAACTGACTCAGCTTGACCGACAGGTTTGGGAATCGAGGCGTGTTACAGGGCTGAGCACATTTTGCAAGAGCGTGTTGAAATATTTGCTCTTCGACTGAGTAAACCCTTCTGTGGTCTGTCAGTGCGTGTTTGTGCTGCACGGCCCGTTGCTGATTTCTGGAAACGATTCCAGCTTTCGGAGCTCGACAGATGAAGTCCTTGGCTGTGTTGAGCAAATATTTGTGTTTTCTCTGTTGGTGTGAAAGAGAAAGACACAATGTTTCAAGGAGGAAGTGATGCTCTCCTCACCATGGCAACCCTACACAGCAGGCAGCTGATTGGCTGGAAGCAGATCTGCTGAAATGACTGGAGGGAAAAACCATCCATCAGACTCAATCTTCATTATTCAATCTCATAACTTCTGCTCCTCTTCAAGCTTTTTTTAATCATAAATGTCATTTGGAGCGTAGGCAAGTAGAGACGAATACGAGCAGAGAAAGATAACAAAGCAGTGGCTAAACATCAGCCTCTAATCCTGGCGTTGCTACCTCACTCCTCTGGCCTCCGACTGGGTGGAGAGACAAGCCTGGAGTTAACCTCAACCAGCAAGAAAGAAATCTGGGATTTTTTTAAAGCTTGAGTTTGATGTGCAAATAAAACGCCTTACAATCAGAAAAGTTGTGAAAACATACAAAACAGAAGGTACTAAAACGGTTGTTCTTTTTGTTTTCTGCCGAAACCTGATAAATTGAGAACATTAATCACTCTGGATGTGAACAAAACATTAATCCTGTTTTATAATCAGATGAGAGATAAGAGATAAGTTAATCATGATAACCGGAGCTGGGAGTTTTCAGCTCTTTGGTTCTCTAAGTGTGTTTCACTATGAAAACAGCCAATTTAAAATCAAATCGAACTGCACAGTTTTCTTTCTTTAGTTTAACAATGCTTTTTTTTTTTTTTTTTTTTTACCTCAACAACCAAAATGGAAATATTTTATCTGAAAATTGTCAGTAGTTTGAATCAAACTGAGTTAAAAACAGTTAATCAGGAACACTTTTACCAGAACGTCTGGCTACGTTTCAACGCATCACTTCTGGACTGAGACTTTTGCACAGCTCAACACTTTAAATGATAAATCTGATCAATTATATAATTCAATTCAAATATTCTTTATTTACCCCAAAAGGAAATAAAATGTTGTAACTCGTATTATACAAGTATCTTCAAAGAGTCATGGATGGTGTTGCTGTGGGCAGGAAGGATCTCCAGTAGCAGTCAGTCTTGTAACCAATCTGAAGAGGCCTCTGACTGAAGACTGTTGCCATGTGACAGTCTCATGTCTGTCTAAGCATGCTAACAACGCAACATCCAATAATCCACAGTAACATGTCCTGAATGACACCATCAGGTTTTTAGCTCTGCTAATCCACCTCATTTTCTTTTGACGCTTCTCTAAGTCTTTGTATTTCCATTGGTTGGAAAGATGAGAGACGTTGAAGTAAAGGATAAGATCCTGCAGCCATCCTCCTTTGAGTGACGTGGAATAACCTGATTGGGTTTTTTGGGGGGCTTGGAAGTTCGTCTATTTATTATTTTTGCCAAATAACTCCTGTTTCCCGTTCCGATAGATGGAAGAGATGATTTAGCTTCCTCCTCTATTCAACTCCTCTGGGATCTCGGGTCACGGTTCAGACGGTTACGCATTATAAATGTCTGAACTGTTTCTGCTGTAAATCTTGTTTTCCTGTATTTGATGATGTAATTAATTACCCTCCATCCTGTCTTCCTCTCTCAGATGAGCGGGACCGGGTGCAGAAGAAAACGTTCACAAAGTGGGTCAACAAGCATCTCATTAAGGTAGGTTCTGATGAGCTCAGCTAGTCGTTTGGGTTGGTTTTAAATCTTGATTTCAGTTTTCAGGGTCATAAATAATCCGGTTTACTTTCTAAAGGCGTCTTCCTGCTGCACTATGGGTCGGGCTTGACAGAACTTTAGTTATCAGTTATTACATGGGGTGTACCTCAGGGATCAACCCTTAGTCCCCTTCTCTTTTACATTTACTGCCCTCTCTGTCAGTTTGAGGTCTGGACTTTGACTAGATCATTGCAACACAATGATTTACTTCTTTTTCAGTCATCTTCTAGTAGATAAGTTGTTTTTTTTTTTAGGTTTAATCCAAGGAGCAGGTGTCCAGATCCTGTGGTTGTGTGCTAACCCATCATCATGTTTTTAGAGCATAGATTCACAGACGGGTCTCTTTCTAACTCTCCTGCCTTGACCTTTACTCACCAAGGATGTTTTTCCACCTGGTAGTCTTTTAGTTTTGTTTTGTTTGGGGACCAAAATTGCAATATTTTAAAAATTTTTAGCTGCTGAGGTTTTCTTTCACAGCACACTGTTAAAAACGATTTAAACTCTCTGATAAACCTGTTCCCCTCCTCGCCTGAGGGGGTGCTGCTTCATGAACCACTGAAGGAAGCAACACCAAAACCTCAGAAGAAGACACTGAGCACAGCTCAGTGTCTTCTTCATTTTTGTTCACATTTTGTCACAAAATGTGAACAAAAATGGAGAGGCATCAGATCTTAGTCAGACCTCGAGTCCTCCCACTAGAGCCAGACTCTCACGTTTGTTTTGCTTGTGTTTACCCAGAATGCCTTGCGCTGTAGTCTGCTATTTGATTGATCCAATGAGAGCCCAGTGAGAACAAAGTGGCAGTCGTTCTCTGTGGGAAGGAGACATTTCTTATCAAAGGAAAACGTTGCTTTCCTTGTTGGATGGCGCCGGGAAGATTTTGTCTCCATCTGATAGGATGACAGGCGTCTGATAGCCAACTATGACAAATGATGTACAAAATCCTACAAATATACTTTACAAATATTTTGACTCTGATAAAAAAAGTATACATATATTTCAAGGATAAAACAATGTGCTTGTGTTTCAGGATTTCATAAAAATGAATCAGATCATCCATTAAATGCAAATTCAGACTGATTTCAAAAGACAGATAAAGATAGATAAATAAAAACTAGGATTTTTTACGGTTCACAACCTGAAAGAATTCAGCTGTTGATGTAAAACAGCTGATAAAAAAGCCATGCAGGTGGTGCCGTTGCTTATGTCTCCTAAGCAGTGTGGTTGCATCAAACCCAATAGACATGAGAAAAAAACAGCATGAGCATGTCGCATTAAAACATGCATTTAAACACGGTAACATTCACGGCGAGAGAAGAAACGACGTTCAGAGAAACTGCGTTAAAATCTGAATTATTACTGCTGGACTGTAAGCAAACCGTTTATCAGGGTTAGTTGGTCGTTGCCAATCTTTAAGTTTTTCATTTAACTTGAGATAAATATGGAAAAATCATTCCAGGGTTACTGATTGTGCCCCACCGCACCTTCGGAATAAAAGCTATATTTTTAATAGATGATAATATTGTGTAAAATATTTAAGATGCAAAAATAGACATATATATATATTTATATATATTTATTTGAACAGTTGTTCTAACCATAATCAAAGTTTGAAATAAATTTAAATATGATAAATTAAAATTGTCTTTTGTTTTGAAAAACAAAGATGGCTCCTGCCTGTTTGGCTGCAGCTGATGATGTACTATCACAAAACCCTGCATATACTTTACAGATATTTTGTGAAGTATTTGGAAAGTACTTTATACTTCATGTAAAGTACTTCAGCCGCTTTCAGGGTTGAAGAAAAACTAGACAGGACCGTCAGAAGCAGAGGGAAAGAAAAAGAGGAACGTTGAATGCCTTTTTAGTTGCGTCCTGTGAAAATGATCCTAAAGTTAACATACGTTTTATTTGAAGGACAGTAACGTAGTTAATCAACTATAACCACTTTAAAAAATCTGAGAGGAAAAGCTGCATTAATCATCAACTTGGGATCATTTTTGACAAGGTCATAAAAACGTCCCCCTTTTTAAAATTTGAGACTCGTAATCATGACTGCAAAGAAACATGGAGGTGATTTTCCTTGTTTCTTCACCTCAGCTCAAACATTTCCTTCTCCTCCGTTGAGTCCAGTCACTTCACGTGTCGCAGCGCCAGGAGAATTGTGGGTATTTCTGTCACATGACCCGATGAGGGCGCGTCCGTCTGACCCCATAACTCTGGAGCAACTGTCATCACAGCGGGCCGGTCCAGCCCGGTAACGCAACCCGGAATCTGCTGGCAGAGCTGGACGGACCGCTGTTTGGAAATCTAGGTCAGGGATGGAAGATGAGAGAAAAATCAGCTTCTTTTCTGGATTTATTCTTCTGTCAGCCTCAGGCTGTGAATTCATGTTGCAGCAACTTTAAAAAGCTTTGAGTTTATTAGTTTTTTAAATAAAATTAAAATCACAGGTTGTTGAGAAATAAAGTAGTTTGGACAAGGCCAAAATGATTAATTGAATTGATCCGATTAATTGTGAAGAGTCGATAATAATTGTCAACTAATTTATTATTTGATTAATCAGTAAATGGAGTATACAGACTTTAAAACATAACCAGAGCAGGAACTAAGCCAAAACTGCAGAAGAAATAAAAACATGTTGTATTTAAGACTTAAATAAACCTTCTTTGTCTACCCAAAACTTCTCAAGTGACAGATTTAAATAAAATCTCATAATAAGCAGCTTCTGCAATCCAACTATTAGTTGGTTAATCCCAAAAAACCCAGATCAGCCCTACTCTGTATTGATGTCAAGTCAAGCAGAAAGGCCTGAGCTTTTCATACGACTGAAATCATTTATTTGGCTGCAGATGCATCCTTTGCTGTGAAGGGTCAAGTGCTCACTGAAGTAATATTATTGCATTTTAATCAATAAAATGTTCACTTTTTAAAATAAAAAATAAATGTATTTGCATCTTTTAATGTATTGATAATATTTTATTAAGAAAAAGCTGAAGTGGTTAAATGAAGAATCTGAATGTTTTGTTACCAGATCAATCGTCAGAATAATCAGTCGAGTAATTGATTATTAAAATAATTGTTTGTTGCTACCTTCGTTTGGAGATTTTTCTGATATTTAATTCAAACTTTACAGCAAATAAAACTAAAACAAGTGCAGAAAATTGAACTTCTTGAGAACGATTGCAGGTTTATCTCTGCAGCCAGTTTAAAGATGCAGATGAAGAAATAAGGCAAACAATAAGAATCATTATAAAGTTTCTTTATCGTTTGTTTTAGAATGTGGTGAGAAAATGTTTGATTCCTAAAGCTGTTCATATTTACATCTTGTACATTCTGCTGCTTGTTGCACAAATCTGCCAGCTCTTAGAGCCAAAACCAGCAGCTTCTCAGCAAGAATGGAAAAGCAAATCCGAACATAAAGCATAGAAATATTGAAGGAATAAAGTCAGAAAAAGAAAAGAGAAAACAAAGCAGTGAGTGGTGTCTGTCTTCACCTTCCCACAGCATGACATCACAGCTCCTGGTTTCCTGTTTGCTTTGCGCCTGCAGTCTGGAATGCTGTGGCTGCTCAGGTGTGCAGGGTGTCAACAGGTGTGTTTATACATGAGCCTGAATAAACAGCAGCTACCTGCAGGCATGCAGGAACTCACTTTGACCCTGTCAAACAGGGAGCCCCTATTTCAGACCGGCGGCGCAGCTTTTAGGGCAATTCACATTTCACTGTGCATTTATTTCTAAATAATACTATCTTTAAAATTTAACCATGTGGACTATATAGCTGCAGCTTTCATTCATTACTTTAGAATATTAGAAATATGCAATTTAATAAATAAATCACATTTTAAAATAAGAAAATAAACATTTTATTGCCTAAAATGCAACAACAGAAATCTTTCAGTTAACACTTAATTATTTTAGATCCATCTGCAGATTAATTAAATACATCCAACATCAACATGTGAAAAGCCCTTTCTGCTGGTTTGGCATCAACACAGCTGATCTGTTCATTTTTTTATTAACCAATTGATAATCTGTTATCAGAAAGTGCTTAATAGGAGATACATTTACTTTTTAACAGAATTTGAACAGAATTTGAACGGCTGGTTGCCGTCTCCCACGGCAACCAGCTGTGGGTTGAAAGGTCGTCCCAGGACAAGCCGGGCTTCCTGATCAGCTTAGCCGACAGTTTCCTCTCAGCTGATAAGCTGCAGCTCCTGCAGACCCTCCAGGATCCAGACATTGGACATTTATGACCTTCAGGTCACACCCTGACCTTCAGGTCACACCCTGACCTTCAGACAACAACAAAAAGCAAATTAAAACATGAAAATGTCTGAATTCTGCATGAAAGGCCAAGTATTCTGCTTTTATTTTGAAGGGAAGTACTGTTTGTGCCCCAGTGCATTAATAATAATAATAATAATAATGCAGAGGACAGGTGGAGGGATGAAATAATGTGTTGAGCTTCAAGCTAAAATTTGATTAAAAGCCTAAATTAGAAATATTTTATTTACAGATATTTTAAACACCAGATAATAAAACTTCTCTCTGAAGTTAAATCAGAATAAAATTTTCTTGTTTTAGAATTACTAAAATTATTTTAATTCTCTAAATGTCAGAAAGCTTGGTGAGAATTTAAGCAGGGTGTTAATTTACTTTAACCGGATTTGTTTGGATTGTTTCAATGTAATGAACATTTAATACTTAATATGGCTCAATGACTTATTGATCATTGAGCCGCAGATCCTCCAATAATAATTTTACAACATTATTGAAACTTTTGGATTCTTAGTTAAAGAATCCAAAAGTTTCTTTAACTAAACATAGTGTTATGTTTTCGGACCAGTCAGCTGTGTAGGGAAAGAGAGACATTCTCATAAAATGTTATGTTTCAGTTTACTTTGTCCCTGCCGTTGGGTGTATGTTACATAATAGTTAATTGAAACTGTCTATTCGCAGTTTGTTTGTATTGTTTTTATCTTCAAGTTGCTGGAAAAGTTTAAAAATGTACCTTTAAAATGCCTGAACTTCACTGTTTGAAAATGGTTTGAACCCTGAATAAAACTCCCAGTTAGATTGACTGGAAACCAGACACTCTGCCCCAGTAAAACCCAGTTAGATAACAAGGTTTCCTCATTTCCAGGCAGCTTCACGTCTTCCTGTCCTCTAATTAACAGCCAGTCCAGAAGCAGCTGATCCACAGAAACAGAGAGATGATGACAGAGAATCTGCCTGTAATATTTCTGCTGCTTCATCATTTTTATCACATAATGATGTAAGAGCAACATTTCAACTGTGTCCTGTGAATCTGCTGCTCTCTGCTGGTTATGTTTGGCATTGCAGTTCATCGTTTTAAAGGCAGATTCCTCCTTGCTCTGCTGAATACCAACTAGAAATGATTATTATTGGCTGTTGCATGACTTTCTCTGTGCCCTGATGCTTTTTTTTACAGATAATTTCTGGTTCTCCAGTTAACGAATCGATTTCTAATAGTGGACATTTACTTGAATAGTCGATTAATCATGCCAGTCTAAAGGGTTCAGGGTTTCTTTGATTCTGTTTTATAGCTTATAAAGTTATTTAATTAGATCAGCTTTAGCTGCTGAGTCACTGTGAAAAACCACCTCCTCCCTCCGTTTGACATTGACGAGAGGTCACAGCTGGTTCCTCATCTGTTGGCATGGCAACCGCCTCCAGCAGCGGCGGTTCAGATGGCTGAGTAACCTTTCTGTGTCTCTGTCGCCCAGGTGAGGAAGCACATCACAGACCTGTATGAGGACCTGAGGGACGGACACAACCTCATCTCCCTGCTGGAGGTCCTCTCTGGAGTCACTCTGGTAGGAAAACACAACTTCATGCTTCTGTTTGTTAACTCCTGTAAGGAGAAAAGCTGTGGCTTGACAATGAGTTAGGGTGCTGCAGGACGGGTGACGGGTCGGTTTAAGTCATCCAGACGAACACAGACTGACTGCTGACTGTGTTCCTCCAGAGGGATGGATCCACATAACAAAACCTGACAGATCAGAGTCACAGGGCGATGTGGCTTCAAAACAAACACCACGTCACGTTTTGTCATTAGCAACGTTTTATTTTTCTAGACAGAAGGTACCGATGACAGAAAATATACTCATAAAGCTGCTTTCACTTCAGTTATCCCTTCTATAAGTTGTATGGTGGAGTATTAGAGCCAGGCTGTGAGGATTTTTGTTTAATTATGAGAAAATTGTAATAATAATATTAGTAGAATAAAGATGCAGCTTTACCAATAAGGGAGAAAAATCAGTTTTAATAGAAAAAAGCTTCGATAGTTCGAGTCTGTCTGGTTTTTCTTCAGAATACATAATTTGATGCTGATGTTTCACCTTGTCTATAAAACCAATGCCAAAGTTTAACTTCACAAAATGCTCAACATTCCTCATTTAAGTTTTTATCATTTAAAATATTTTTAGTTTCTTCCTGATATTCTGTCACAGAGTTGATCTGAATTCAAAGTCCAAATAAATAGAAGCACTGAAACGTGGCTGTCAAACAAGATGGCCGCCGTGGGCGAGCTGACATCACCTGAACTATGGGAAGCGAAAGGACTGCATTGGTGCACAAAATAATAATAAATAAGTAAAACTATCTAAAAATTAAATCTTCAAAAACCAAACATTTGACTAACTTATAGAACTGATTTATCGCCTGACCCAAACTGAGATCTCAAGGTCAAAACCCGTCATCAGGTCATGTCCAGCTGTTGCATCTTTCATCTTTCCTCTGTTCTGTTTATTTCATTCCCGTTACCGTAGCAACAGAAGTGTGGCTTCGCCCCTAAAAGGGCATATGTCTCTCGGGCGCCGCCTCTCATCTTGCTCAGACAAGAGGAGGAGGAAGATGATGAAGAGGAGGATGAGGAAGGAGCTCAGGGAGTACGTGTCGATCAGTTCCACCCTCCGCCCTGCAGGGGGAGCTGTGGGGTTGCATGAGCGTGCCGTGGCACAGGTTCAACTAAACTGAGCTGCACATGACTGAGATCTGCATGAATCACATGACGAACAGTGGCGCCCCCATGGGGTGGACACGGGGGGGCCATGGACCCCTGTAAAAAATGCCAACCTGAGAAAATCATGTTCATGTCCCAGAAAGGCAATCAGTCACCTTCCTGAATGAAGGCATAAATACAAAACACGTCTAATAATTAACATTTTAATCTTCATTTTTAGGCTTCAAATTTCTAAAACAAGACCAAAAAAATGTATAAGATTAGCAAAATAACAAAAAATGAACAATTTAAGATGATATGGCAAGATTACACAAATGAGACTGGAAAAACAAAAACTATTTGATTATATAGCATAAGAGTTGACAATGTAACACAAAAATGTAACAAATAAAATTTGATCAAATTTTATCAACAAAAGTATTATGGTGTTCAACAAAAATGGAGAAAAAGCAACATTTTTACTCTTCCTGTTTATTAATCCTGAACGTACTCACATCTGCATCCTGCATTCCAGTTTGTGTGATTTTCTTCTTTTTCCTTTAACTAAAATTTAACCAACCAACACTTTATCCAGAATGACAGGAAAGTTTGCAGACAGACGATGAAGGCGGACAGAGTGAAAGTTTGCAGTTTAAAAGCCAGTTTTTAAAAGCCAGTTGTGAAGACGGCGCCCCCTGGAGGATTGTTTAATCGTTTTGACTCCACAGCATGGACTTTAATCCCTTTAATTGTACGTTGAAATGTTTTTTGTTCTTATGTTTGATCCGTTTTGTTTCAGCCCAGAGAAAAGGGACGGATGAGATTTCATCGACTGCAGAATGTCCAGATAGCGTTGGACTTCCTCAAACAAAGACAGGTAACGGTTCCCACGCTAACTCAACATGGCCGCTGTTTGCCAACATTTATTTAAAAAATGAATTTTTTATTTTTTTTTTCCTTTGGTTACAGCTGGTTTTGTTTTGCATAATCAGAGCAGTTGGATCAGAACCAGCAGTTTTAGTTTCTCTAAACATCTGTGTCCAGTTTTAAACTGGATTAAACAATCAGATTAAAACAATCAGATTGTTCAGTTTTTCATTGATCTATTTTTTTTCTTGTATTTTAGGTCAAACTGGTGAACATCCGGAACGATGACATCACTGATGGGAACCCGAAGCTGACGTTAGGACTCATCTGGACCATTATCCTCCACTTCCAGGTCTGAGCTGCTGACATGGAGCCTTTGGTTAAATCTAATTTCTGGGATGAAAAGCTGTGTTTTGGAGAAACATGGTGGAAAAAGTCAAAGTCTGAAATCGATTCCATGCAGACCGTGATCATCTTTTAAGGTTTTGTGAACGACAACAGCAAGGAAGTCTGTGTGTTTGGAGGAGTTCTCTTCATTAGTTTCTAATTACTATATATAGATTTTTCTGCTGGTTGGTGGTTCTGGTTGCAGGAGCTTCCTGCTGTGTTTACCATCTGGTTGAGAGGAAGAAACGATTCACTGGTATCCGCTGCTGATTTTCTGCTCCTCTCTGCTCCATTCAAAGAAATCATGTGGCTTCCAGTCAGACTTGTGATTGGATGGTGATGTTGTACTGAATTAAACTGCAGCAGTTCCTCTTCATTCCACACTGCAAAAAACACAAAATCTTACCAAGAATCTAGTTTATAGTTGAAATATCAGTTCACTTGATATAAGTCAAAACTAACGTACTTTTAAGCAACATATAAGAGCTTGATTCAAGTCAATAATTCTTGGATATTTCAAAACGTAAGTTGGCCTTAAATACATTAATCACAGGTTGGAAATTTTGTCTTGCCATAATTATTTAATCCCAAATACTCCATGTCTTTTTTTCTTATGGGACTTTTCTGTCAGGATAAACTTTGAGTTGCACTCAGACGCCTTCTGTGACTCGAGACGGTTGCGGCTACCGCTAACTAGCTGCTAATGCACTTGCTAACTAACTAGCTTTTTCATAATGGGGCCATTATAACTAGACTAAAAGGACAACTACCAAAAAAACACAGAAATCTTGATATTCATCTCAGAAATTTTCTAGACAAAATAAGGAAATTTCTGAGTTTGAAAAGTCAAAAAAATTGCTAGAAAAAAGTCAGACTTTGAAACTCATAAGTTTTCTTTTTTTTTTTTTTTAGAACATTTCAGAAATTAATCAAAAAATTTGAGCCTTTTGGAGGAAATGTACTAGAAATGTTTTTCTGTCCTACATTTTTGCTTTTATCATGAGTTTCTAAAAATGTATCTCCATTTTTCTGGATGATATTCAAACTTTCTATCATAAGGATTTTAAAAAGTCTTACATTTGCGTTGGTGAAAGCTGCAGAAACCCTGATCTTTCCTCGTTTCTCCTGTAAAATATGCCAGGTTCTGGTTCTGCTTCTGGTTCCAGGTGAGATGAGGAGGCTTTGATCAGAGCTACAAGAAGAGTTAAAAATAAAGATGTGGAGCAGACGCTGCTCTGGATTTGGGCTCCAGCTGCTTGGAGGTCGAGGTGATTGATGCATGAAGCTGCTGCTGGTCTGAAGGTTTCGCTGGTTTTTCTCGTCGCCCTGCCATGTTGTGACGCTGCAAGCGACTGCAGATACTCGTCATCGCTCTCGGTCATGTGATGAGACACTTGGCAAGGTGATGCTGCCATCTGGTTACTACGGAAACCGTTGTGTAGCTGCTGCTCTGGGTCATGACTCAGCAGTTTGATGAAGAGATTAAAGGAGGTTTAATGGTGATGATGGAGGATTACAGGAAGAATTCAGAGGTACCATTCTTTCTGTTCAGAACCAAAACACGACAAAAAAAATACTCTCTACTTTTGTTGTTTTAGTCAGCCTCATGCTCAAGTTGCTGATTCAAATCCTGGAATAGAAACCTTCATTATTTGGACCCTCAGCAGAATCCAAATAGTAGTTTTGACCCGTTTGTCCTGTTTTATACAACTCAGTCTGCAGTTACTCTGCATCGCCACAAGGTGTCACCATTTAGGTGAACATGTCAGCCTCCTCCAGCCCTGCTGCCCTGTGGTTGCCTCTGATTGGCCGGTCAGGCTGTTTGTCACATTTAATCCCTCCAATCAGCAGCAAAGCTGCTCATCACAGCTGGATGTTGTTATAAATAAATAAATAATTTCTAAAACATTAAAGACATTTGCATTTGTGTCAAAATCTTTTAGATGTTTAAAACTAAACAAAATGCAAATATATAAAATATGTTCCCCGCCTCATTATTAAGGAATGAATTTGTGAAAACCACATAATTTCAGTGAGATTATTTTATGCCTCCCAACTGTTATAAAAAATACTTTTTTCAACATTATAGAGTAAATATTTTACTGTTCGACATATAAGTGATTTAACCAGTCCAGTCTGGTTCTTGTAGAGCTGGAAATTTGGAAAAAATATAAAAATGTTTACATTTGTAGGGCTAAATAATGAGTTTATCACTTTCTGTGCTCATATTGGAGTCACCCAGATTGATCAATTGGTCCTTTTTTAGCAGAACGATCAAGATCTTCAGGTTTCTGCAAGTGTTCAATTATTATCAATGTTAGACACACAAGAAAAATATGCTTGGAAAGCCAAGCAGAGAGACATTGAAGTAGGGGATAAGACACTGCAGCAATGTTGCTTTAAATGAAGTAATGCGTGTAATATTCTGACTGGAGTCTTTTGAAGTTCATCCAAATATCTCCATATTGTCTCTTCTGATGGATGGAAGAGAGGCTTCATCTTCCTCCTCGCTCTGCATCCTCCTCCTCAGCTCCTCTGGGATTTGGTGTTGCAGTTCAGGTGTTATTTAATGTTCTGACATGCTAATCAGCTGCTCCCCTTTGTAAAAACAATACCTTCCAGTCTCTGCACATCTTTACACAGCACAGGATCACATCGTGGCGCTGATGGTGGGTGGGAACCCTACAGAGGATTAAAGCTGGCGTATGTGAGGGTGGAGTCCGGCCTCAAGCCATTTTAGATGGATTATATGGCCATAAATCCTGGAATAATTCAGATACTGGTTTATTGTTTGAAACTGTCAAAGTTTTGTCTTCAAACACTAATATGACACCAGTTTCCAAACGCAAAACCCTGAAGATGCAGTTTTACTTCCTCTGGTGTAAGGCTGAAATGATTAATCAAAATAGTTGTGATCAATCAATTATTGAAGTTATCTTCAACTAATGTAGGAACTGATTACTTGTTAACTGCAGCATACAGACTTAAAAAATGCTACTTACTACAGAAACAAAAGACTTAGAGGAGAAATTAAGCTAAAACTGTACAAGAAAATATATGCATTTTGCTTTTAAGATTTAAAAACCCAAACACTGAAGGAATGCTCTTATTACATTTTAGAAAAAGGTTTTTTTTAAATTATTTTAAGGGGCTAAAATTAAATGCTTCTATGGATATTTTAATGTATTTCTAATGTAGTATACAAAGGGATTCAATAAAAACTCAGCAGAAGATGCAAATAGGTAAAGTTTTAGTGCGATTAATTGTAATATTTGATTGAATAATCGATTAATAAAGTAATCTTTAGTTGCAGCTCTACTCTGGTGTTTCACAAAGCAGATTAATGTAGATGCTTCATGCAAACTGCTCCAGAACTGCACATTACTATAATTGTGCATTAATTGATTGAAACATTTATCCTCAGTTCGCCGGTTTCTCTCTGTCGTCGTTCAGGGAAGCTTTAGGGTCAAGTGTGTGTTTGTAGCACAGAAAGCTGTTCCCTAACAGCTGAGAGAGAGAAAGAGAGAGAGGGGCGAGTGATGAGGAAGCGGATTGGTGGAGGAGGAGAGCCAGAGGATGGGAGGGGTGGGCTGGTGAGAGATTGAGCAGAGGAGAGAGTGAAGCTGCAGCAGCTAGCAGATAAAAGCTTTTTCTCTCCTTCTGCCGGCGTCTGCGAGCCGCGGACAAAACCGAGCTGTGCAGCCGGCAGAGGGAGCGGCGGATCCGGTCCGCCTGCCGCCGGATCACCAGGCCTCAAACCACAAACAGGGACAGATCTGAGCTGATCCGAGGGACCGCCCAACAACGCAGGAACGCTCGGTGCCGTTCCAGCTTCCATCGGATCGGCTTCTCTGAAGGTTTCGTTTCAGCCAGAGACGCCTCCCGTCTTTGTTTCTGGGAGGACGCAATGTTTTAGTCTCCTCTGCGGTCCTACGTGATGCTCTGGACTATCCTTCACTGGACTCTGAATCTTCTTGGCTCTGCTCCAGATTCGCTGCACATCTGCACAAGAAGAAGCTAACTGATGACCAGAACTGCTTTCTGTTTCGACTTCCCAGCCTTGGAGTCCAGAGGCCTGTTCCTAATTAGGAAAAAACAGACTTGAGGAGTAATGAAGGGGACTGTGGACATGTTTTCAACATACTGATCCAAGTCCTGCCCTCGTCCTGCAAACTGTGTAGTTTTCCAGCTGTTGCATCGTCGCACTGCACCACCTGATGAGGAGACAGGGCTCCTGAGTTCCCAAGGGCTCCTGGCAAAATGACAACTTTAAACCTCAGGGAATGAGATGGAGTGGAGAGTCTTGTGATCCCAGCTTTTCAGAACTGCAACGTCATATTCAGACTTTTAATTGCTGCCACACTGAGGATAAAAACACGTGTCAGAGGAGCCAAATCATCACAGGAGAAATCTCCTGAACGGCCCGGATTAGATGTGAGGAGCAGTGGAAATCTGGAAAGTATTTAGTAATCTGTCAGAGTATTGGCTGGACTTCCTGCAATCTGTTGCAGCATTGGCTGATGGCTCCCTCTGTCACACACATCCAGACTGCTGGACGTGCAGCAGGAATACCACAGGAAGGCTCTAGATATACCGATCTCTCTTCTTCTCTGCTACATTAACATTACCACAGCGTAGTCTGTGGATCATTAATTCATGAGCTTAGATAGAGCTCTTGGATCCCTTCATTCTGGTTCTGTTGATCGGAATGAAACGGGAGCAGATCAGAAGATTTTTCTCTCCTTTGGATACATCTGTCTTCAGTTTTCCTGGGACTTTTAATGATTGATGGAAGATGAGACTAGAAAAAAAGTTGACATTAGTTTCTTTGGCTCTGTGTTGAAGGCGGGGCGGCTGGACAATCCCAGATGGGATGAAAACGACTCTGATGTGTTGCCTTAAACTCGCTGCCAATAAATCTGAGTCCTTAGCTAGACTGAGTTGATCTCCATTTCACCAGACAAATGAACTGGAGAATATGCTTCCTGGATTGATATATTGAAAGGTATCTTAGTAAAAACCAGCCTCTCGTTCTACGCTTTGCTTCGCTCAGAGGGTCTGGGCTCTCGGCTATTGAGCGACTGTTGCTTCCTCAAGGTGTGGACTCTGAAGTTTTACTCTTTTGCCCGTGACATACGTCATGTGCCAGTTCAACGCAGTGAAGCTTACCAAGAAGTGCCGAGATGAACGAGACGGCTGTTAATGTCCAACATGGACTGAACTGCTTCATTCACTTCCTTTGCTGCCATTGCTAAAACTACAAATAGTGCAGGAAATCGTTCACAAGTTCTTCTGTTCACTGACTGGTCCGGTTGAATCCAACTCAGTGGGAGAAAGCCCGGACTCAGCTGTGAACCAAGATTTGAATCGAGAGGAATAGCGCAGGAAGGCAATGGCCAGATCTTAGAGGTTGATCTTTCACCAGCTTCCCATTTCGCTGCATTCATCACCGGAGACATGGGGAATTCAATGGGTTGCGTTCGGCCTCTTCGGGAGGGCGATCCGGATGGCGCACCGACCCTGACACCAAAGAAACGTCTTCGCTTCAGACGTAAGCAGAAGAGTAATAAGAACCGGAGGGCTGGGGAGGAGAAACGGACCCGCGTCCATGAGTCCGCCGAGGTCGACCAGGTGAAGGAGAAAAAACCTGAAGGTGTGGAGTGTAGCAGAACAGTGCCTGAATCCCATTTAAGTCATTCCAGAACCGATCCGCACAGCAATACTCTGTCTCCCGGCTCTATGGGCGCACTGTTGAGCAGCCGAATACTCGAAGCGACTCCCAAACCCAGTCCAGCCTGGAGAGGAGTTTTCTGCCTTCCTGGGGAGGAAGACACGGTCAGCGCCATCATCGACGTCTCCAGCATCCCGAGCCAAACCACAGCCACCACCCCGGTCAACACGGCGCTGGCCCTGGGCAGTACCACTCCAGGAGGAGGAAGGGTCTGTCGGGTTAGGGAGAAAGTTCAAGGCATTCTGGAAAAACCTTGGATACACAAAAGGGAAGAGGAGAAAGTGAGTAAGGATGGAGGGGGAAACGGGCTGAAGCTGGCAGTAAAGGAGCATAAAGGTGTAGTCCTCATCCGAGAGGTGGATGGGAAGCTCTGCGTGGTTCGGACGGTCTACCCCAGTGACCTGGGCTCCCCGCTGCGGAAGGACAACGAGGTGGATGTTCATAAAGAACCTCTGGCACCATCACCCATCGCAGGAAACATCCTGAAAGTTAAGCTGGGAGAACCAGCAGGTGATTCCCCGACATCTTCCGGCCATTTGCACATCCAGGACGCCATGAAAGCTTCGTCTCTTTTCGAGTCGGGCTACTCCAGCGATCTTCCTCTGATGTCTCCGGGAACTGCAGGCACCTCTCCCAGTCAGACGGACTGGGGAGGCCTGACCAGCAGCTCGTCTGAGAAACTGGACTCTACCCTGGAGAGTCCGCTGGTGCCGCAGAAACAGGCGGCTTCGAAGCACTTGCCGCAGGTTTGTGTCCTTACAAAGTTAACCGAATCAAACCGTCCAACATTTCTAGAACTCTTTGGTCAAATATTAAACCTGAATTTGATAGAAAACTACAGGACAAGAAACTCCTGTCTATTCATGGTTTAGTTCTTTGTGGATTTGCCTACCATAGTGTCTTTTTTTGTAGGTCATTTGAGAGAAAATGTACTTTTGAAAGCTGAAGTATTGAAGCTCAATGCTATTTCACATGCTATTGGCTGACATTTGCAAAGTAGCCAATTCATTTCCATTCATTTTCCTTGATGCTGATTGGAAGAGACTGTGGAAGTTAGCTTATGCTGTATTGCTAAGACACTTTCCACAGTGTTTTAATGTTCATTAAGGTATATTATGTATTCATACTATTAAAATAGGCATTTTCAGGGGATTTTAGCCTTTTTGTGGGCATCTGTGATCCTTACCTAATACTGAAGGTCTACTGTGAAACCTATAACTTTATATAATATAGATTTTTCTTTTTTGCAGTGGAGCTTGTTCTGTTGCTGATAAATCCAACGTTTGCTGAATAATTATCCAACCTTGGATGAAAAACTTTGCAAAGAAGTGTTGTTTTGTCTCATATTAAGTGTACTAAGATATTTGCACTAAAACCTAGACCTAAGATACTTGGTGAGATTTTGTTTTTGCGGTGAATAACTTCAATAGTTGGATTAGTCAGCTTAAATATAATATTTAGAAATAACTTCAGTCCTGTTTTGATTCTCTGACTCCAACCACAGGTATTTATTCCCAGGAAAGGAGGAATAATTTAGTTTCTGGACCTTATTCTCCAAACCGCTGATCTCCGGTGTTTGGAGGAGCTTTTGCAGCCCTTTTGTTTGTGTCTGGTTTGTTTTCGTGGTTTCACCGTCGTCATGTGTGCAGCCTGGTACAGCAGCAGCGGTCATGTCAGTTTTCAGCTCTTATCGGATTTTGAGGACATTCATCTTCTGTCGGTTCTTTCCGCCTTTGTTGTTGTGGCCTAATCGACACGGCCCAGGCAGTCCCTCCATCCTCCTTTTTCCCTTCGTCTCCACACGCACACACACACGCACACACACAGCTGACATCTGTAGGAGTGTGAGAGGCAGAAAGGATGGCTGAGTGTTTTGGAGAAAGGTCAGTGGCTGTAATGACGGGGTTTACTTTCTCCTGTAAGTTGAAACTAATCGTTTACTACAAATGTAAACCGACTGGAGGAAAAGGTCATTTACAGTAGAAGTAAGCAGTATAAAGTAATGGTGGAATTTGATTAAAATTGAGTTAATCTCTGGGTCTGCTATTAATTAATCACATTTATTGCATTTTAATTGACATAATAAGCAACATTTTCTGGTTAAAAACCCTTTTTGCAGCTAAATCAGCTGCTAAATTTATCATTGAAATGCTATTTTAGGCTTGAATAGCTTTTATCACAACTTCAACACACCAATGATCTACTTTGTCTCTTGTTTTTTGCAGCATCAGATAAGATAATTTTTTGAAACAGAAATGGCCCAAGAGAAGCTGTGCTGCTGTTAGCGGATGTAGCGTGTGTATCAGATTTACGGGCGTACCTGAAACACGCAACAAAGGTTCCGGCACTGGAGTAAAAAAATAAAAGTAAAATAACAATATTACTTTAATTGTGTTAACATTTTTAATGAGCAAAATATATGTAATTTAATGAATGAAAATTAAAGTCCTGCCCTTAGTTTAAAGTCATTTGATTCACAGTTTTAAAGCTATTTGGGTAATTTTTTTATATTTCTTTCAGTTTTCTGCTTTATTTAATTAATTTATTTTTTTTGGATTTTTTGGTAACATTTACATTTATGACAGTAAATTAAATAAAAACAGAATTTCAGTTGTAATTAGTTCAGGTGACTTTTATTGTAAAACTTCTGCCACAAAATATTGTGATAAAACTTTACCGGTGTGTTGCAACAGAGTTTTTATCAGACATTTGTTTTGCTTCTAATTGAATTTAACATTAAATCTGACCTCAAACATCACTTAATGTGGCGACTATAGGTTTGGATTTTAGTCTCTAAAGTTGCATTCAGTTATCAGAATTTGCAGATTAATGCATTATGCATTAAAAGCGACTTATTAGCGACACTGCTAATACGTGCTCCAGAGTCATGGACTTATTTCTGCATACATGCATTCAGGGTTTCTGCTGCGTGCGTTTAGCAGCGCTGCTCTCTTTGCTCTCTCCTGTTTTGCATTTTTTGGCCGTTGCCGCAGTCTCCCGGCATTCTCCGGACGCTTCCCAGCTCCGTGTGAGCGGCAGGGAGGGAGGGCGATTTGACAGGAGGCGACTGATGATAGCAGCAGCAGCAGCCAAGCGCAGACTGTTACTCCCCCTGCGTCGCTAACGGTCCCAAACAGACAGGATTCAGAGGAAAAGCCTCCATGGAAGCTGAGTTTAATCGTCTGGGGAAGGAGAAACTTTGATTTCATTTGGCTCAAGTGACCCAAGTTTGTTTATGTTTTAGGCATTAACTTTTTCCTCTACTGGAAAAACACATTTTAAAATGTCAACTAACTACAACAACTGTCTCTGAACCACACAAGCAGTGCTGGAAAACAGGAATTAAACATGTTGGGATCAAAGCTTTTTGTTTTTTTGATGGGATTATAGAGACTATTTGTGGAAAATAATCACAGATGAAGACGGGAATGCTTTCTAAGGGTGCACTGATGTTATAAAGGAGGAGTTAAATGTAAAATAAACTTTTTTTTTAACCTTTAGATCCTGTTATGATGTTGTTCTCTCATCAAAAAACAGACTGATTCTTTCATGCATGTTTGAGAAATCTCCATGGAAACCATTCAGGTGTGCCAATATACCTGCTCGCACAATTCACTGCTTATTTCCAGACAACTTCCCTCCCTGACGCCTTCTCCACTCAGCTCCTTCAGACTAGCAGCAGCAATTAGCGAACCTGGAGCTACTTCTCAGTGAAACACTCCTAATAACGGCTCTAAATGGCGACATGGAGGAGCATAGTTGTGATATGCTGAAGGCGGAGTGTCAGAAAGAGCGGGAGCTTCTTAAAGAGACAGCGGCCCAATTTCTAAGTGTCAAATTATGACATCAAATTTCTTTTAAGTCGTATTTGATATACACAGACACTAAAGGTAACACAGTGACTGGATTGTGTTATAAACCAGACAGTAATTAACACCAGTTTAGCCTTCAAACTGGTTTGGTGGTGGTAGAATATACTAACTGCCAGAACTGCTCCACTTATCTCACACAACCCCACTTGAAGGAAAGTTTAAGTTTTCATCATTGGAAAGAAAAGAAAAACGTCCTAAAAGTGTCTTTTAATCTTAGGCAGTTAGATGTTTTATTTTTTAAATAATATTTTGTGATTTCTTTAACTAGGACAAAATGTTTCCCTTCCTCAGGAACAAACTTTGTTGCTCATCCTCTGAAACAAGAGATGATGAAGATGAAGGAAGGTGATAAAAAGAGATAAATGGAGACTGGGCAGGGTAATGATGCTGCAGTGAATACGTTTATTTAATTATACATGAATAATTATCTCATTATTCGTATTATTAATAGTCAGAGACATGGAGGCGACAGGAAACGTCAGGTTCAATCAGAGAGATTTGTGTTGTTTCCATAGTGACTTTATTTCCGGTTACTGTTGGTTTTTACCGTCTGTTTTCTCATGTTTCCCTCTGCTCTCTGTTCCCCTCCAGATCTCAGAGATCTACGTCTGCGGCGAGTCCGCTGACCTCACAGCCAAAGAGAAGCTGCTGCTATGGAGCCAGCAGGCCACCGAGGGCTACCCCGGCCTCCGCTGCAGCAACTTCAGCTCAGCGTGGAGCGACGGCCGCATGTTCAACGCCCTGCTGCACAGATACAGGTCAGGGCCGCCGCAGGCGGAGCGGCGCTGTGTTTTGGGCAGACCGACACCAACATGCTGCCTCTGTGTGTTGCTTTTGCAGGCCGGACCTCATCAACATGGAGGCCGTGACCCGGCAGAGCAACAGGGAGAACCTGGAGCAGGCCTTCGAGATCGCAGAGTCGCTGGGCGTCACCAGGCTGCTGGACGCCGAGGGTGAGGCTGCGGATGGGAACCGTTCGTCTCTTAACACGACACATTTCCCTCAAAGCAGCCAGACTTACTGGAGATAATATGAAGTGCTCTCAGTTAATTGTTCTCCACATTTTCCCTGAAGTCTTTTTTTGCCCTTTTTCTGCCATTTATCCAGGAAAACCTGCTTTTATTTTCCTTTCCTTACTGAATCATTGGGCATAAAATGGATGGATGATTTACTGTTGTAAGCTGTATTTACATTACAAATATGCTGCGCCATCATCATCCGACCACTTCCTATCGTCTTTTTTGTCTTTTCCGCAAGTAGTAACATTCGATTATTGATCCTGTGACTCGTGATTTTGTGAAATAAAATAATTTTGATACTGCCAAAAACCCTAATCCTAGTGCAAAATCTTTATACCACAAAGCATGAGCTTTTTAAAAGTTGACACGTTTTGATTAAGCTAAAAGATTTTTGTAACTCCAATTTGCCCAATTGTGTGAACAGTGGAAATGCAGCTAATGTTGCTCATGTTGAATCTATATACTGTAGTTAATGCTTAATAGATTACTAAATTAGTTGAGTTATCTTAATAATCGATTAATCGTCATTAAATTGATTAATCGTTCCACGGGTTTTAAGTTTCTCCTCTCTGGTTTCCTCAGATGTTGACGTTCCGTCTCCAGATGAGAAGTCTGTCATCACCTACGTCTCCTCGATTTACGACGCTTTCCCTAAAATCCCAGAGGGAGGAGAAGGCATCGCCGCACAGGTGTGACCCCATTTCCATTTTAAAGATAATTTAGATGTTCTGCTGTCCTTTAAGACAGTGAAACTTTCCTTCCTTTTCCCCTGAACTGTTTCCTCCTGGTCATCAGGAAGTGGACCAGCGCTGGTCAGAGTACCAGTCTAGGTTCTCGTCTCTGCTCCAGTGGAGCCGCCAGCATACGGCCGTCATGGCCAAGAAGAACTTCCCACAGAACCCAGTAGAACTCAAGGTGAATATCATTTTTATTTCAGTTTAAAGCACTTTTAGACCAAACATTGCCCAAATTAGTCTTATACCTAACAAAAGCGAGAGCTGGACGATTAATCGATTTGATCAAATACTTAGATAATTGATGATTAATTGATTTCATTGAATATTAAGTTAGTTGATAATTAATTTTATCTAATGTTGATTATTAAATGATTTTATTGAATGTTAAGCTTGTGATTAATTGATGTTGATAATTAATCAACAGGATGCCCACGGCGGCCATCTTGTTTGAAAAATGTGTTTTAAAGCTTCTATTTGTCTGGACTTGAAATTCAAATCAACTGCACGACAAAATATTAGGGTCAGACTAAGATTTATTTTTTAATAAAAATAAAATATTGTTACAAGAATACAGTCAAAATATGAGAATAAATGTTAGAAGAATAAAATACTAATTTATTGAAAACTAATTATACAAGCTATTTTGTCATTAAATTGATTTTTTTTGTAATTTCTGGTAAAATTGTGTCTTTATTCTGCTAATATTATGACTATATTCTCATAGTTAAACATAAATTATTGTATCCTGGCCCAGAAGTGCTGATTGAAGTAAAAGCCACATTTTAAAAATGTTTTCTGCTTTTTTAAATTCATTTTAAAGAAAATAAAGCAGGAAAAAAACCTACCAGAAGCCCTGAGGAGCAAACCTGCGATACCTGTTATAAATGAGGCGTGCATAACGTTAATGAAGCCTGTTTGTTTGTGACGCTCCATCATAGACTGTAAAGGTGACTGGTTTTGAGTCGCAGCATCCATTAACACTCCGTTCCTCCTGCAGGCACTTTATAACGAGTACATCCATTTCAAAGAGACGGAGATCCCCAGCAAGGAGACGGAGAAGTCTCACATCGAGCATATCTACAAGCTGCTGGAGGTGAGCGGCGCCGTGTGCATGACGCCGCGTTGGTTCTCGGAGCGAACCCTGCAGAACACAAACACATGATGACTGAAGAATAAAAGCTCCCCCTGTGTTCTCGCTCAGCTGATTCTACCGCTGAGCGAGACTTATGATGCGTTAACCGTTCCCGTTTCCAGGTCTGGATCGAGTTTGGCCGGATTAAGCTGCCTCTGGGCCTCCATCCCAACGATCTGGAGGAGGAGTGGGGCAAACTGATCCTGGAGATGCTGGAGCGGGAGAAGGCCCTGAGGCCGGCCGTGGAGAGGTGCAGAAACACAGACAGACTCTTTGTCGTTGCGGTTTGATTTCACAGAGCTTCCTAATGAACCTGTGTGCTTTCAGAGTGGAGCTGCTGCTGCAGCGAGCCAATAAGATCCAGAACACGGCCGTGGACTGTGAGGAGAAACTCACCCTGGCTAAGAACACGCTGCAGGCCGTGAGTCGCCTCCGCTTATTTCACAGATTTTAGGGCTCCCAGCTGGATGTCAGGTAAACACAGTCGAGGGCTGCTTTACGACGACTCGACCATCTGGAACATCAAATATTTACTCACCGCTTTCCTGTTTCCCGCAAATATTCCACGTTTATCCTGGGAATGGAAACACTCTTAATAATTACTGCTTCTTGTTTGTTTTATAACAGAAAGCAAAATCAGCACTATTAACAAGAAACCATTAAAACCACTTTGATAACTTTAGTTTTTTATCTAGAAAAAAGTAAAAAAGAATAATTTGAAAAAAAAAATGTGAAAAATAAAAACATTTAAAAATAATAAAAAGCAAAAAGAAGCTACTTTTCTTGCATCTAGCAGGAGTTTGCTGCAGAAGGGAAGAAACTGAAGCGTGTGTCGTCTGGTTTCAGGACGCGTCCCGGGCCGAGAGCGGCGAGGCGGTGCAGTGCGAGAGAGAAATGGCGAGTTACCTGCAGGACTGTGAGGCGCTGATCCTGCAAATCGAGCAGGATCTGAAAATTCTACGAGAGGAAAAGTACTACCAGGTGGACCAGCTGGCCTTCAGGTGAGAATCTGAGTGAAACAGAACAGAGAATGTTGAGCTAATTCTGATAGCAAGTCTTAACATACGGAGAAAAAAAACTCAAGTTAGGATGAAAAACTTTGCTGACTGAAAAACTTTGGTTCAAAGAAATCTCATCAATCGAACTTCCTACCTTGGTTCAAATAAAGGATGAGATATTTTTGGAAACAATTAAGAAAAAATGTGCGTCACGCGACATTCATACCTTAACCGTCAAAGACAGTTCTAAAGTCGGCCTTCTACCACCCGAAGAACGTTTCCACGGTTAAATGGGAATGTTCTCTTAATTTATTTATTCATTTTGAAATGCCTAGAATCTCTCAAGCTTTGCCATATATATATATGTATATTAACGGCAATGCATTGATCTGAAAAATTCAGTCATTATTGCACAACGCAGATTAACCAAACTAAAATGGAGGGTTTCCTAGTTCACACCAGCTCTAGTTTTTACCAACTGTGTAAGTAAAATGAAACTTGACTGGTTTTAATCCCTTTATTTCAGATTTAAAATGCAGTTTGATTGAATTTACTAGTTAATGTTATGGAGAAGTTTTTTCAGCTTTAGACCTGATTTCATGTTGACTCATGCTGCACGGTAAATTAATTGTGCCTTCTATATCACACTGTTTGACCTTTTCGTGACCTTTCCCAGAGACGTGAAATTCAGAGAAAAACGGCAACAGATCATTGGGTGGAGTTAAACCAGGCTCAAACCTTCAGAGCTTCTGTTTTTACAGGAAACACAGAAACATACGGGGGATAAATAACACTCCGCTTTCCGTTAAGGCTGACTTTATTTCCTGATTTCTGCAGAGTTAACTGCCTTCAGGAGGAGCTGGTCTCGCTCCGGCTGCAGTGCTCCAGCGTCTACAGGAAGGGCCACTTCTCTCAGGCCCTGGGGCCCACCGGCACGGAGCCGCCCTGGCAGAGAGCCACAGACGGAGGCCTCTCTCTGGGTCAGACCCTGCTGGGGGCCGTCGGGGCCTTGGGGGCCGTCGGAGCCGCTCTCCTGCGGCGGCCGATGGCCCGCTCTCAGCTGGTGGCCATGTCGTCATCAGAGGACGAAGGAAGCCTGAGGTTCATCTACGAGCTGCTGGGATGGGTGGAGGAGACGCAGGTCAGCTTCTACCGTCTGAAACTTTCAAAAACACAGATTATTTCAGGTTATTTTAAACATAACCTGGACTTGTGGATCTCTTCCTGGTTTGATTATGATTTTAGGTTCTTTACCTCCTACAAAACTCGTATTTTCAAGAAAAAAATAGAGCATCACTTTATTTTTACCCTTAAAGTTTCTCTGTTGAGCATATTGTAGATTAAGAAAACATAAAACCTTTTTTCTTTGTTTTGTATTTTCATTGCAAAAACAGAAAAACCTACCAAGCATTTTTGGTGTAGCTTCTAGTGCAGATATCTTGGTATAGAAATATATAATTTTGTAAATAAAAAGACACTGGCAGATAACTAAAGTAATCTACTACCATTTTTATTAGTTTGCATTAAAACACACATGGTTGAAATTGTGTTAAAGAGAATCCATTGAGCTCCTTAGTTATAATCAGTTAATAAAAATAATCAAGCATAAATAAACTGAGCTTTTCACATGTTGTTTGAAGTATTTTTAGCTGCATACTTTTCTGCAAATGACAAAACTTTCACTAAACGCATGCTGTTCTTGCATTTTACTCAATACAATGCGTATTTTTTTATTTTTTGAAAAATTAATTTAACTGTTTATTTGCATCTTTCGACTTATTTCTAATATATAAAAAAGGTTTGATTGGTTAAATTAAAAATCTGCACAATGTACCAATTTTCTTATCTGATTAATTTTCTAAAATAATTGTTAGCTGCAGCCCTATTTTGGTTGCTATGGTGGTTCTCTATGGTGATAAAAACACTTCAACAAACTGACTTTTTGCTAGATCTTGACTTTCTATAGAAAATGGTTTTGAGCTGTTAGCAACGGAACCTTCTCACGTCTGAATAGGAAAACTTTGGAAAACTAACCCTTTCACTTCCACAAAGCGCCAAAATCTGCAGATAAACTCTGTCCTGGTGTTTTAGGAGCTGCTGGAGGGAGCAGAATGGGGCGCAGACCTCCCCTCTGTGGAGAACAACCTGCAGGAGCACAACACCATCCACACGGCTGTGGAGGAGCTGCTGAGCAGCCTGCAGGAGGCGCGCAGCTACGAGGTGCACATGCAGCCCCACAGGACCAGTTTTTATTTTTTTAAACAATACAGTTGATAATCAAGATATTGTTCGTCTCTATTTAGGCTAAAGTATCCCCGAACTATAAAGGCAGCTACTCAGAAACCCTGGCCAAACTGGAGCACCAGTACTGCAAGCTACTGGTGAGTGTTTCCCAGTTAATCCCATTAAAGCACGTCAACAAATTTCCATATGCTCGATGCGCTTTCCATCTTTTTTTCCCTTTTTTCTAGTTAAAAGTGTTTCTGTAGTTCTGTTGCATCTAAAAGCTTTCAGTGATCCTGAAGTTGTTGGATTTGGAGTTTTAAATTTTCAGTTTTGTACATTTTAAAGCTTTACAACACAAGACATTCGTTACATCAGTGTATTTTTTAGCAAGAGTAGTACGCCTCTTTTCATCATGAATTTCTGGCTGATCATTTACACCACAAAATCACAAGGTTTTAACAAGTATTTTTCTCTAGTTTCTGCTGAAATATCTTAGTACTCTTGGAAAAAACAAAACTAACTTTCAAGTAAATATGGGAGCTTGTTTTAAATCAGTAATTCCTTTAAATTTGTAGAAAAATGTCTTGTTTTATGTGAAATACAAGACTAGATTAAAAAATTAAAATAAAAATAAAAAATCTTATGTTGAGTTGTTTACTTTAAACAAGTTCATATTTTTTAGTTTGAAGTAAATTTGTCTTATTTCAGCTGTATCAAGATATTTGCACTAGAAACTAGACAAAAAAATACTTCATTACATCTTCGACTGGTTTTAAAATCATCCATTTCATGCCAACCAGCAGCTTGACCAAACAATGAGAGGAAGTGTTGTTGTGTGTTGATGGGGGGACATTTGTGTGGTTTCCATAGGAACATTCGTCATGCCGCCTGCAGAGCCTGGAGAGTTTGCATGCGTTCGTGTCCCGCTGCACCGAGGAGCTGATCTGGCTCAACGAGCGCGAGGAAGAGGAGATCTCCTTCGACTGGAGCGACGGCAACGCCAACATGAGCGCCAAGCGGGAGCTGTACGAGGTGAGGGACGGCAGCCAGAGCTCCCCGCTGAACGTTAACACACCCTGATGTTAACCTTCTGGTTCTGGTTGCAGGAGTTGAGGTTGGAATTGGCAGAGAAACAGGATGTGATGCGTTCCATCCAGGAAACGGCTGGCCGGCTCTGTCAGGAAAACCATCCGGCCAAACAGACTGTGGAGGTAAAATTTACAGATTTACATCAGGTTGGTTCGTTACTGCTGAATATGAGTGGGCGGGGCTTCTGTGTCATTAAGCTCCGCCCACCACATTCAGCAGCTTTCAGATATTGAGAAAATTCATTCTTCTCAGTGTCTTCCTTCCTATTTTCCATTTTTATCCTCCATTTTGTCTGTTCATGTCTGTGCAGATTGAATTCATGTTTGGTTTTATGTTTGCCTTCAGCACTGGATCATAATAAGGTCCAGCTTAACGGTGTTTGGCAAGTTTTTAAACTTTGTTGCATTTAAAATAGTACAAAGAGAACGCTTCTTGATTTATCCATGTTTCCAGCTCCTTTTTATTTTTGTTTACTTGTTGTCTACGGCACAATAAATAAACAATGGAGTTGGTTTTGTTTTCCAATTACCAGTAAAAAATTTAATAGAACAAAAAAAGCCAAGCACACTGATTTAATCTTTTAGGGAACGTCCTAAAATGCTCACTTTTTGTTTTTGTTGTCAGAAAACGATCTAGAACTTTTTTTACATGCTGTGTATAGAAGTCATAAATTAATTGGTAAAAATTAAATTTTTTCGATAACTTCAAGCTTTTACCAAAATGTTTGTGCATACACTCGGTTTTCAGAGCCGATGTTGTCTCGCTAAAGTCAAAGCTCTTGTGGAGGCTTTTACATTTTATAGCTTTAAAAATGTTTTTAAAAACTGTTGCAGTTTTAGATCAAGACAAATATGAACTATGACTACAGAAGCTCTGCATGCAAATAGTCAGGGTTGAATGAATACTTTCTGCCGCAAACTGTCTTTAATATTCGTTTTAAGTTATTTAAAATAAAAATTTCTTTATGCTTTGGTTTGCTTCTGTGGAATAAATCAAATTGTGAAGTTACAATTTTTATTATGTGACTATAAAATGAATTTCATAAAAAAATGAAAGTAAAAGCAATGTTTTCTGTGTTTCCAGGCCTACAGTGCAGCCCTGCAGACCCAGTGGCAGTGGGTGGAGCAGCTGTGTGTTTGTGTTGAGCAGCATCTCAAAGACAACACCGCCTACTTCCAGGTGAGCTTAAGGCTCTGCTTTCGCTACTGGAACGTTTAAAACTGGATAAAACCATTGCAGCTCTGATTAAACTGGTGTAAACTCAATAAAACCATTTTAAACCAGATAAACCCAGTTTAACTGGATAAAACCAGATAGAACCAGTTTTACAGCCAGATAGTACTGGTCAGAACCAGTTTAAACCGGATAGAACCAGTTTTGATAAAACCATCTGGTTTAAACTGGATTTTTCTCTGCAGGTCGTTAATATCTGCGTTTTCTTCCAGTTCATGAGCGACGCCAGGGACTGCGAGTCGTACCTGCGGCAGCTTCAGGAGACCATAAAGAGACAGTACACCTGCGACAAGAACAGCCGGCTGAGCAAACTGGAGGACCTGCTGCAGGACTCCATGGTAACCAGACATCCAATCAGAAAGCTTTAGCTCTTTGCCCTGCTGCCATCTTGATTTTAGATCCAGGAGGTTTTTTTTCCTCCAATCCCTACATATCAGTTTTTTCCTATTTTCCTGTCAGGAATCGAACCGTTAACCTGCTAATTGAGGCCTATAGATCCTCCTGTAAGTCCTCAGCTGGAGGTCATGTTGGGGTTTGACCTTCAGTCTTTTCTGTTTCCTGTTTACGGAGTTTCCAGCTCGATGTTTCTCCCAGGAGCCGTCGTACCTGTTCGCCTCAGAATGTCACAGCTCACTCTTTACATTCCAGACATTTAGCTCATCCGTGTTGGTTCAGGTTTAAATCACCAGCTGACCTGCTGCTGTTCGCCTAACAGTGGCGCCTCGTCTATCAGTGGGAAATTCATCTCTGAGGCGTAATCTAAAAACTCATCAGCACAGACCTGCTAGTTGCCTCCCTGTTGTTTCTCCATTATGAATCTTTGATGGCGCTCTTTTCTCTGGGCCAAATGACGATGAGGAGGTGCAGCACCGGCTGTCAGGGCAAAGAGCCCTCCAGTTAAATGTTTAATGTTTATCGGCCCAGTTAGAAAGGTCCGCTCACGTCCAGAGGCTTGGACAACGCTGGTATTCCTGCTGGTTCTCCACGTTCTTACGTCTCTTTAAAGTTGCGGCTCAGTCCCTTCAATTATTAAGGCTAAAAAGTTTTCTTAGATAGCATGGCATCTCCATATCCATAAATCATAGCAAGAGCTGCTATGATTTAGCAGCTCTTGCTATGATTTATGGATTTATATCCATAAATCATAGCAGCAAGAGCTGCTATGATTTATGGATATGGAGGCATTGCTGCCGTCTAAGCAGACAGGATTCTGATTTCAGTATTTATATATCACTGGATTAGACAGCACCTGTTAGTGATGCACTTGAAGGCATCATGTCTACAGAACCAGACTGTTCCAACGTGGTCAGCTGGTTTTAATGCTGTACAATGGCTGCTGGAAAGGACAAGTGTTTGTTGTTGATTCACCACCCAGAAGTCATTGCTGCATTCTTGTTGGTTGTGCAGGAGGCTCCACTTATGCTTTTCAAAGATGTATGGTTGTGTAATTGTGCATCTGTTTGCAGCCATTTTCACATGCGAGTGCAAACGTTGAGTTGAGTTGCAGCTTATTTGGATTTAAAGTGACAAGATGCTCTAAAACGACTAATTCTGAACTGAACACAATGAAATCTGATTATCTAAGAATGAGTGAAAACTGTAATGAACACATTTTGTTTAGACCACAGACTTAACTAACCTGTTAAAGGAAGTGTCATAGGTCACCAGTTGAGTTATGACCCTCTGCTGTTGCTGTAGGAGGAGAAGGAGCAGCTGATTGAGTACCGCAGTACGGTGGCCGGCCTGGTGGGTCGGGCCAAGACGGTGGTCCAGCTCCGGCCCCGCAGCGCAGAGAGTCCACTGGGTGGCGCCACACCCATCAGAGCCATCTGCGACTACAAACAGATCGAGGTACGGCACCCGAGCTTGACCCGTTTCTCACCTCTGACCTTCACCAGTGATCACCTCCTTCTCAGTGCGGCGAGCGTTCGCTTGGAGAAATGTGGCGGAAATGTTTATCTGGAGAAAAATATCTAGTCTAAACTCAAGGAGCTCAGAGAAAAGTCGAGCATCAAAGAAAACCCAAGCAGTATAAAAGAAGAGGATTAAAAAGATCTGACAAGATGGAGGAAATAAGGTCCTTGTTGTTCCATTCAGTTAAATATCAAGAATTAGATTAAAATTCATTTCAATAAATTTACAGACCTGTATTGTACATTTATTAACAGTGACAAGGTGGCCGATCTGCAGGTAAACTGATCCACCAATCAGACGGCAGAGTCTATTTGAGTCAAAATGCCAGTTTAAGTTATTCCTGATGGACAGTAGCTCAGGAAATATCAAATAAATATAAAATACTGAAACTTTTTAAATATTATTTTAGCATCTTGAAAGAGGATTAAGGTCACTAATAAATAAATAAATACAATTTTGACTTTAATCTGATTTAATTCTAATTCTGTTGCAAAAATCCAAATAAATCACTAGACATCCTGTCAGCTATATTGTTAGTTTTGTAATTATTTTCATATACTGTTTCTTCCTTGCAGTAAAAATGTGTAAACCTGCATTTTATTCACACTGAAAGCTTTTACCAAATTTATCTGCTAGATTTGAGTTTTAAGACTCAAATTCGCCAAATAAATTAAACAATTCTGATTCTGAGAAAAAGTCAGAATTCTTATTTATTTCAGCTCCATCATTTACTCAGAAACCAGTCAGGATCCAGAAAGTTTTCCTGTTGAATGCAGAAAATAACCCAGAGGATGTTTTGGGTTCAGAGGAGATGAAGTACCGGTCCTGCTGGTTCTGGCGGACCGTTAGCTTGGCCGTCTCCAGGGAGTCTAAATGTGTCCCAAGCAGGATCCCATAGCTTATCTGCAGCGCCCCCTGGATGTCCGGCTGCTATATTTAGCGGCAGGTTCTGCCGGGTCGGTGTGTTTGAACACCGGAGCTTCCTGTTTGGGTTTGGGGTTCGGCTCAAAGTGTCACAGAGGCTCTGGAGAGTCGAGCACCACAGTAATCTTTCTCTGCTTCGCTTTCTTTTTTCTCTCCACACCCCTCCTCTTCCTCTTCCTCCTCCTCTTCCTCTCGTCTGTCGGTCGGCCTGACAAGACAAACGCTCAGGTATAGCTGCCTCTCTTCTCCTTCTCTAACCTCAGATTCTCACTTGTTCGCTTCCTTATCAGCTGATTTAAGACTTTTTAACACAATTCTCTAAGTTTGGTTTTTTTGCTTATTTACCCATAAAATAAAATTGTTTCTATTTATTTTACTTCTGACTTTTCACACAATGAAATTGTGGTTCATGAAACATGAACCTGTTTATGACAAAGCAAAAAGTACAAAAGAAATATTTAATTAGATGAATAAAAAAAGCAAAGAAAAATGGAGAAAATAAATGACACAGAACGCAAATGAAATGCGGCTTAATACTTTCTGTGCTTCTATAATGGTTATAAGCGTTAGAGCGTGTACAGAGAAATTATCTCAGCATTTCTGAATTTGATCAAAGTTAGTTTGGTGTTAAAAACTATTTTGTAAAAAACATTTTTCCTGCTTGCAACCAACTCCTCATAATACATTTTTTTCGGATTAAATAAATTATTGGACTAATCTCTAATATTTTTTAAATATTTTCATTTGTTTCTGTAGTTGTGATAACCTAATTTACAATAAACTGCAAAGTCAAATCTAAATTAAAATATAAATTTTAAAACAACCGTACAATTAAACGATTAAATGTGAAAAGAACAAATAATCATATGAAAATAACTTGCTGCCTTTATGATTAAACATGGATTTAAATATTTGCAGTAAATTTGTAAATATTTCTGCTGGATTTTTTAATTTAACTTTTGCTTTGTAAATTCCTTAACTATTAAGACAATTAATAGATATTAGTGCAACGCCATATAGTTACCAGACTGAAGCGCACAGATCTAAACATCCTGATACCAGATAAATTCCAATGCAGAATATTTAGTCTGACATCAGCTGATAAGAGTCGGAGGCGCTCACTGAACTGAACATATTCAGTCAGAAAACGACGAGCTCTGAATGCATTTCATATACTTCCTGTTTGTGCCGAGCTTTGCATTATTGACGTGTGTGTCTGTGTGCAGGGAAGGGGCGAGAAAGGCAGTTTATGCTAAACTGAAGCTAAATGCTAATCGCTAACAGCTGGGTTTCTGATCAGACTGTCAGGAAAACCAAACGCCGGGTTTGGAGAACGTTTTCTGTTTGAGCTTTATTGATGCAAAGCCGCTTCGTTTCCGTCCCAGTTCCTCCGATCCCATAATCATTCCAGGATCTCCTGCAGCTTCATGATTTGTTTTCATTTTATGTTTCATGATCAGTCTGTTGCTCTTTGCTTTGTTTCTTTTCCTCCTGCTTGATTTTACCCCTAATGTCCCATTCTGTCTCTAATCTCTTTCATTTTCTCAAACTCTCATAATTGCCTGCTTTTATTACTGTTAATTTTCTCCCACATTTCCACTCCCGCCTCAGATCACCATCAACCGAGGCGAGGAGTGTGTGCTGGAGGACAACTCTCAGCGGACCAAGTGGAAGGTGATCAGCCCGACGGGGAATGAAGCCATGGTTCCCTCCGTGTGCTTCACCGTCCCTCCCCCCAACCAGGAGGCCATCGACACGTCCGGCAGGTCAGACTCAAACTCTACGGCTTTTTTAAATCTGCATCAGACTGATGAACCGCAATTTATCCTGTTAGCTGAATAATAAAATCATGGCTGCAAACGGCCCTCAGAACAGAATTGGTACCCTAACTTTTCTCTTTAGGTACAGTTTAAATATGATCGTCACAAGAAACACTGTGAGTCAGTTAAAAGAATAAACTATTTTTTAGGTAAAATTAAAAAAATAAAATAAAAACAACAGAGCTGTCTCATTTCTGTAGTTATTTTAAATATGCTGGTCACAAGCATCAGATGGATTTTACCAGTTTAAATGTCCTGATTTACAAGAAAAAGTCCTAAAATAAAATAAAACAAAAACTAAATAAATAAGACAAATACAAATGTTAAAAATCAGAAGAGAATAATTAGGATTATATGAGAAACATATTTAATCATTTTAATAAAATTATTAAAAAATAAATAAAAATACAAAATAAAGAAATAAAAATAAAGCAATAATAATAATAAAAAATATATACTGTATATGACAGTAACTTTTCTGTTGTTGATTTATGCATCACAAGCATGTAGATGAATTTGACAAATTTATATGAACTATATTAATTAAAGAAAAAACCTCTTTAATGAGTAAAAAAATCTATTTTAATTTAAAAAATGAAGAAATAAAACCAAAATAAATAAAATATATTAAAAATTAAGACAAAATAAATAAATTTCTCCGTCAAGACTATATAATACGCACCTTTAATCAGTTTTTAAAGAACAAGGAACCATTTAAAGGGATGACTGCGTGTTAACAGCTGAGGGCTTCGGTTGTGTCGCGCTGACTGTTTTCTGTCGCCGCAGGGCGGAGCAGCTCTACCAGAAGGTGATGTCTCTGTGGCATCAGCTGCATGTGAACATGAAGAGCATGGTGACGTGGCACTACGTCCTCAAAGACATCCGGTCCGTCTCCGGCTGGACTCTTGACTCGGTGAGTCTCTCACACAACTCCTAAGAAAGTCCCAGGCTTTTAATCTGAAGGTCTCACCTCCGTTCTCCGCCCGTTTCCTCCGTCAGGTTCGCAGTCAGAGTCCGTCGGAGCGGCAGCAGCTGCTGGACCACCTGGCGTCGCAGCTAGCCGACTTCCTGTCCGACAGCAAGGAGAGCTCGCTGTTCACGGCGGCCGAGAGACTGGAGCTGGAGCGGGACGTTCAGCAGGCGCAGCAGCACTGCCAGGACCTGCTGCGCCACATGGAGACAGGTGGGGGCACCACCGAGCAAAAAGCTTCAGTTTACATTCACACAGCAGGAAAATAAGACCCAAAAACGACCCGATCTTCTCACCCAACTTTATCTGAGTTTTATTAACACTCTGTCTCCTAGCACCATGTTTGATCACCAACAGGAAGTCGAGGTTGTTTTGATTCCCAATTACTTCCTCCAAGGTGTTAAATATTGATAAATACAAATACAACCAAAAGGAAAGACATAACATTTATGATTTTGTGACCATAATGTCGGCTCTGATTGCTGAATAAACTTTAAAATCCAGAGTCATCCATTATTCTATAACAATGCGCTGCTGTGGGATGTTCACGTTCTTCTTCCGCACGAAAATCTGCTTCCATTTGGGTTTAATTATTAGCATAACCGACCAGAAAATCAGATTTCAGCCAAACGTGAGTTGGTGAAGAGAGCGTAGCCTGTTTCTGACCGGTGTTTCTGTTTCTGTTTCTGCGCAGCGGAGAAAGACGAGTCGGTGTCGCGGTCGTACCTGTCGGAGCTGCAGGACGTCGCGCTGCGCCTGGACGAGGCGGAGCGCCGCCTGATGAGAGCCATCGAAACTCCATCTTCCAGCCGGCTGTCGAGCGCCGGTTTCGACAACACGCTGCAGATCGCAGAGCAAGAGGTCAGGCTGAGCTCCATCTGCTGGGGGAAAACGGCAACTACACCTGTTAATGTTGTAGAAACTGGATGCCCTTTCAGTAGAGGATAAAATGTCTAATTGGTTTTTTAAATCAAGAATTAAAAAGTTTAAGGTCCAAAAGAGTTTTGTAAAGATGCTCTTGGGAATGTTTTCCAGCAAAGTTAAATGAATGTTAGTTTGCATCTTTTTAAGTTTTATCTTATCTATATATTTTTAGGTGGAATTAAAATAAATTTAGTATTTATTTGAAGAAAATAATGAATAAAATAAGTGTTATAATTAAGAAAGTAAACTTTTAAAGCTGCTGCATGTAACTCCTATAAAAATTATTTTTTACATATTTGTTGAAACTATCACCATGTTGTGATAATTTCTGAGACACAATCTGTCAAAAAAAATGTAGCATCTTGATCTTCTCCCAGTGCTAACTGGAAACCACCAATCAGAGCCAGGAGGCGGGTCTTAGCGCTGTCAATCACAATATGATCTGGTGCTGCTTGATGCAGCTAGCATAACATGTTGTGAATGCTAAGGCTAGTTAGCATAGCAACCAATGACAGCAAATAAACAAACTTCCTGTAAAGGTAAGTTGTTTCTTTGTCATTAGCATATTTAGTAGTGAATGATTGACAGCGCTAAGCCCCTCCTCTTTGTTCTGATTGATTGTTTATTGCATTTCTTCTGCATTTCCTGGCAAACGTAGAAGAGATTGATCTTTTCACAGTTTTGCAACAAAACCTATTCTTTATAAAAGTTACATTCTGCAGCTTTAAGAGAGAGAAAACTGAAATAAAACGTTTATTTTCCTGTTTTCCCCAGAAGCTGCGGTCTGAGCTGGACTCGCTGCGCTGCGGTCTGGGCGACGTTTCGCGACGCTGTGTCCGGTTCTTCGAGGAGAAGCCGTCGTCCTCCAGCGTTCCCGTCCTGCGCTCGCAGCTCAGTCAGGCCGTGGAGCGAACCGACAGGCTGCACAACCTCTCAGCGCTCTACCTGGAGAAGTTAGTGAACCTTTTTATTCGCTCACCACACAGGATTAGCTTGAAACGTTTTGCTTCCTTATTAACTGAAATGTTTTTTCGTTTTTCAACCGTTCAGGTTAAAAACAGTCGACGTTTTGGTGCGAAGCCTGGATGAGGCAGAGAGCCAGGTCAGGAAGTACGAGAGCAGACTGAGCGAAGAGGACATTGTTCCCGCCGACACCGGCGCCATCCAGAACCTCAGAGACCAGCTGGGGGTAAAAACTGATTCAGACGCTTCACAGCTGCAGCTAACAATTATTTTACCTATTGATTCATTCTGCAGATGTTTTGTACAGTATTAGAAATGCATTAAAAGATGCAAATCAACAATTCACTTCCTTTTCTAAGTAAAAAATAAATATTTAATTATAATACAATAACATTAACTTAACATGAGAGTACGAACAGATATTGATACATCTGCAAATATCACACACAAAAATCACACCTTTTGATGTGACCTGTGTCTTAAAGAAGCACATAACCAACTCGTTTTTCAGGACCAATATTTGTGTTTGTGGGGTTCATAAAGTTACCTAAAAATGGTAATAAATAGTTATTTTTGTTACTTTTATCATGATCCTGGTAGTACTACAAAATGTCGTGATAAGACTTCAAGTCCATTATGTCAATAATCGATCGATCCGATTAATCGTTTCAGCCCTGAAGCGCATTTATCACGTCTCAGTTGCTTGACGTCGTTTTGTCGTTTCTAGCGGTGGCAGGCGGAGCTTTCAGAACAAGAGGAGACCTTCCAGGCCCTGCAGGTCCAGCTGGGCCGGGCCAAAGAGGCGGGAGCCGAGCTCGGAAAGCTGCATGTGGACCGCAGCCCTGAGCTGGAGCGCTACCAGGAGAGAGCCAATCAGATGGCAGAGAGGTGGAGCGGCGTCAAGCAGCAAACGGAAACACGGTAGGCGGCTCCGACTGCTGCAAAGGTTTCATAAATATATTTATGATTCCTACTGGCTCAGTGACTTATATGTTATACATTAAACAAAGTTATTTAAACTGATGGATTTTTTTGTTAATTAGTGCTTTGTTTGGTGAGTGAGACATTTCAAAACATTAAATTTTATCATATTTCAGTTTCCTGTCCCCTCCGTAGAATATTATAACAATATTAGCTATCTTTATAGTTCTATTTTTTTAGTTAATTTGTATTGTTTTTGTCTCCAAATTATTGTAAAATAATTGTAAATAATTTTACAATTATTTGTAAAATAATTTACAAATACAAATTATTTGTATTTGTAAATTGATGGAAAAGTTTGAAAACGTTCCTTGAAACTGCTTGATTTTTACCGTAAGAACGTCTCTGTCGTTTGTACCTGCAGGCGGTCGGACCTGGAGGTTCTGGGCTCGGCCCTGCAGCAGTACAGGCAGAACCACTCGGCTCTGATCCGGTGGATCGAAGAGACGACAGAGAGGCAGGAGAGCGCCCAGGCCGGACAGAGGGACAGCAGGGCGCTGTCGGAGCAGCTGGCCCAGCAGAAGGTCCGTTCACCTCACCTCACCTCGCCTCGGAGTGGTTAGCTACCTGTGAAAACACAGGTAGCTAACCGTTACCTGTGTTTTCAGGCGCTGGTGGCTGAAATCGAGCAGAACCAGACCAAACTAGACGAGTGCCAGACTTACTCCAAACAGTACTGCACCTCCGTCAAGGTGAGAATCCGTCCGTCCGTCCGGTGAGCCTGTTTCACATGTCAGTAAATTCCCATGATGCATTTCTTCTGTAGGATTATGAGCTGCAGCTGATGACCTACAGAGCATTTGTGGAGTCGACTCATAAATCCCCAGTGAAGAGGAGGAGGATGCACTCTTCGTCTGACGCCATCACTCAGGAGGTAACGAGCCGATCTCGGTACAATCAATACGTATTGTTGTATTGATTATGTATTGCTATTACCTGAAGTTCCCCCGGTAAGTTGTCATTTTCTGGTGAATTTGTTTCCAGTTCATGGATTTGCGGACGCGCTACACGGCGTTGGTGACGCTGACCACCCAGCATGTGAAGTACATCAACGACGCCCTGCGGAGGCTGGAGGAGGAGGAGGTCCGACCCGCTTTTACCCCAGTAACAACCGATCCCATCCATTTGCCTCTCATGCTAACACTTCCTCCTCTCATCCCTCCATCCCTGCAGAAAGAGGTGGAGGAGGAGAAGCAGGCCAGGGTGGGCCAGGTTTCAGAGCTGCTGGGCTGGGTCAAAGGTCTGCGAGGTCGGACCGGCGGCCCCAGCGCCGAGTCCTCGCTGGCGGCTCAGCAGGTAGCTCACTGCTCCGTAGCGCTGAAATGTTGTCTGAAAATGGCTGCTGATCTGATCTTGATGTGTTTCCTCTGAAGGCCATCAGCGATCAGCTGGCGGGGAGGAAGGAGCAGGTGGCCGAGGCCATACGCAGCACGCAGGTCTTCCTCTGCTCCAAACAGGCCAGCAAGTACGATCACACACCAATGATCAGCTGGAATCACATGATTAATGAAAATTAGCTCAGCAATTTCCAGTCTGATTAGTGTTTACAGACTTCATAATCCTTTTTATTTATGTTTCAGTTGTTTGTGGTTTTTATTTCCTCTGTTATTTATTGTTTTGGGTCCAGCTGCTGATATACCTTTGATAGCTAACAGCTCTTTTCAGTAACACTGTAGGTCTAAAAAGCTGATATTTGCAGGTTAACTAACTTATCCTAACTAACTTAGACTCTAGTAATTGTATTAGTCATTGTGTCCAGGTTCGGAAAATGAACGAGAAGTTCAGGTGCCTTATTTCTCTACTGTTTGAGGGACTTTTCTGCTGCTTTGAAACCTAAAAATCGTTATTAGGCGATGATTTTCTGCCACTATATCACAAAAATTACATTTCAACTGTGTATTTTACATGCAGAAACATTTTTGTAACATTTAGTCCTGCTGTTTTTCCAGGTTGTCTCCGGAGGAGCGTGCCGCAGTGGAGGCTCAGCTGGGCGAGCTGACGGCCACCTACAACCAGCTTCTGGACAGCTCCACCCAGCAGCTGCAGCAGCTGGAGCAGCAGCTGGCCAGAGAGGAGGAGAGAAAGGTAGATGGGCTAAAAGCGAGGCGGAGAGGTTTATGACAGAACCATGCTCCGGTTAGGACAGATTCAGGAGAAATAACTGAGGTTCTTCTAAAAACACGTGGCTTTGAGTCTCAACACGCTTGCAGGCTAATGTTGAGTTTGTGGGTCGGCGAGAGTCTGTGTGTCAGCATGTTGTGTGTTCACAAAGAAAACACCGCCATTGATTCGGTTTAACCAACATCACAGACGCTGTTCAGACACGAGCAGGGATTCAAAGCTGAAGAAGAAATTTAAGATGCACCGGGTTTTATCTGGATGACGGAGTCTGAACCGCGTCTCTGCATGGAGTGATCCATCCTCACCTCATGAAAAACCTGCAGTACTTCCTTTCATCTTCATTTTCACCACCATCATCATCATCATCAGAAAGCAAACACATGCTGAGCTTCTAACATCCAGGGCCTGAGTGGTGCAGCAGTAGATGCTCCAGTCACGATAGCAGTAAAACACTGCAAAGACACAAAATACTACCAAGTTTCTACTTCAAATATCTTAGTACTCTTGAAATAAGACAAAAGTAACTTGCAAGTAACTTTTCAGCAAGAAATAGGAGATTATTTTGAGCTTATTTTGATTAAAAAGAGTTAGTTGCTGGCAGGTTAGTTCACTAGCAGTATAAATTACCTTTTTATTTTAAAAAGTAGTTAGTTGGTAAAGTAAAATAAACTATACTTTTAGTTTTTCTTCAAAACTGGTAAACTTTTGATAAAAACTATTACTCTTCATCAAAAGTACAATTTTTTTAGGAAGAACTAGTACTTTTCTATCAATATTAAGGAATTATTGACCTAAAACAATCTCATATATGCTAATGAAAAGGTATTTGTAAGTTAGTATTGTCTTTGAAATTTGAAAGGTAAGATATTTGCATTTCAAACTAGACAAAAATACTTGGTAATATTTTGTTTTTGAAGTGTAAAAGCAGCAGAGTGATGCATCATTAGAAAGTTGATGCATCAGAGTAGAAACACCTTCACCGTCATTTCTGCTGCTGCGCAGTAGAAAACCTGAAACACCCCAGCATAAAGTCAAAGCTTCCTGCTTACATTTATCCGTGTTTGTGTTTAGATCTGTGGAAATGTTCGTCTCCTGGTGTTTGCAGTTTGTTGCAGCAGTCATTATCAGTTTCAGAATGTACTTCCTGTTGATTTTTGAGAAAGTTTCTTAAAAGTCAAAGCTTCCTGCTTACGTTTACCTATGTATGTGTTTAAATCTGTGAAAGTGTTTGTCTCCTGTTAGCAGTTTGATGCATCAATCAAAATCGAATTGAATGTGTTTGAGAATTTAGTTCCTGGGTGATTTTGAAGAAAATTTCTTGCAGTGAGTCAGTGCACCTGAAGGCCAGCTGTGCAAGGCACCAACAAAAATACTCACCTCACCATTTGAGCATGTTGTGTCCAGATCACAAGAGTGTGTGTGTGTGTGTGTGAGAATGGCATTTTATGTTTCTTCTAATGCATTTTATTAATGTGTGAAACTTTAAACCAGCGTTTGTGCTTGAAACTCACTAACAGCTGCCAGAGGAGAAATGTGGACATCACAAGCCGAGGATCAGAGAGAGAAATGGAAACTGAGGAGAGTTTTAAGTTCAGGGAGCAATCAAGGCCAGATGTTTTATAGCTTTATCATTCTCCAGGTATCTGTCTAAGCTTAGTGTTTAAAAGTTCAGAAGAATGCAGGGTCATGTCAGCGTGGAGGAACTAACATGCAGAAAGCTAACAATCAGCTTGTCAGATGTCGCGCCTCGCGTTGCCGAGCCGCACCGAGACGAGCCCGGACGGTAAGTATCGCTCGCTTTCTCTCCTACTGGTGCCTGTTAATTTAAACAGCTTTTCTTCTTCCTCTTCCTCTGATTTCATCTCTTCCTTTCTTCTGTACTTTTGCATTTCCACTCTGACTTTGGCTTCTCCTCATTGTGGACTTGAATGTCGCATTAATTTTTGTCTTTAAATCCTTAAATTGAATGAATTAAAAACACCCCGATCGTTCAGAAGACTCACCTGGAGCACATCGGTTTTGTAGCCATCAGTAAGCTTATGTCATAAATTCTGGCACTGCTCTTTGTGTGAGAGAGAGTGTTTGAATAAATAATTAAAGTCCAAAATTAATGCCCTTCATATCCACGATTGGTTATATGTAAACTCACTCTAGAGCTTTTTCTGCATGTCTTGGTACAGTTTGCTTCTTGCATGCTTGGTGCTCGGTTTAGATTAAGTTTCAACTGTTTAATACACTGAATTTGTGGCAAGTGGTGGTGGGTCTTTTTTTCTTATTTCCTTATATCTAATTAGTATATTTTAACACAATAACAGAATAGTAGTAGTAGTAGCTCTGCGTTTTGTAACCCTTTTATGATTTAAATCAATCTGAACCGGATATTTGTTCCCGTTCTTTTTCAGAGCCGAGCTGCCATTGGAGGAGTGATCGACCTGGGAACCGTGGAAACCTTCTCGGTGTTTCAGGCAGCCCAACGGGGTCTCATCGACCAGGACACCTGCAGCGTTCTGCTGGAGGCCCAGCTGGCCACGGGTGGACTCGTCCGACCAGACTCATCAAGGGTTTATTCATTGGGTCGTGGTCTAACTGAAGGCCTCATTGATGCTCACACCTGTCAGTCACTAGCGGAACTTGAAAATGCCATGGAGTTGATAAAAGAGTCTGTAGGTGACCAAAAACTTTTGCCCGTAGCTGCAGCCATGGAGTCAGGGTTGATCACAGAAGAGGTTGGACTTCGTATACTTGAACTTCAGATGAACAGTGGTGGACTCAGAGATTCATGTGGGAAAATCATGAGTTTGGAGCAAGCAGAGGATATGAGAGTTTTGCCTTCCAGGATCTTAAACAAGCTTTACTCTAGAATTCAACACAAAGAGTTGCTCGATCCAAACACAGCTGAGAAGATCAACATAGAAGAGCTGAAGCTGCATTGTATTCCTGATGATGACTCAGGTCTCCTCCTCCTTCCTGTCAAACAGCAGCCTGGAGGAACCGTTTGCCTCCGATCTGGAAGAAAAGTTGGCATCTTTCGCGCCGTCCAGGAGGGACTGATCGATCGGGCGGTTACCATGAGGCTTCTCGAGGCCCAGCTGTTCGCCGGTGGCATTAGTGACCCACGTTCTAGCCACCGGCTGACTATTGGAGAGGCTGTTCGTCATGGGCTTATGGACCAGGATTTAGCTTGTGCTATGTTAGCACGACAACTGCAGAGTGGGGGGATTCTTGACCCACTCAGTGGGCAACGCCTGGATTTAGAGGAGAGCATTCGCAGGGACCTTCTCTCCCCTCGTTTGGCTCTGTTGGTTCTTGAGTCTCTTTGGACTTTTACAGGACTCCTTTGGCCTGAATCTGGAGAGCTGATGCCCATTGCAGAGGCTTTTCAACAAGGGGTGATATCAGGTGATCTAGCAAGAAACATCTTAAGGCAGAGACATGCCATTGGAGGGTTGTACAGTCCAGAAACCCTCAAAGTGTTACCCCTTAATCAAGCTGCAGAAGAAGACCTTGAATCTGATGTTGTAAGATGTCTCAGAGACGTTCACATACCAGATGTTCTCTACAACATGAACCAGTCTGGTAATCCATCTCTAAACCGCCTGAGCTGGGGATCGACTAGCTCCTCTTCGCCACCTCTAACATCTCCTACAGGTTTCATGTGGGAAACTTCACCAACCGATAGGGTCGATGCTGAAGTTCAAGCCAAAGACAAGCTTCTCTTTCACCTCATGACTCACAGCTATGTGGATGCACATTCTGGGAAAAGGCTGGTGCTCCTCGACCAAGATCTGGTGCTTATAGTTAAAGGCTCTTGTTTGGCTGCAGGAGAATCGAGTGAAGCTGAGTCATCAAACCAGTTGGCTGGAGATAAACTGCAGAGATTGGGCAGTGGGGAAAATGTTATAATGCCAAGTGAAGCAGAAGAACACAGCTCTGATCTGGAAACTTCAGTAGATAACCTTGAAATGATGAATACAAGTGATGGCGGAAAGGACATCAGACTACCACAGATGTTACCTGAAACCTCAAACAGGGATGGTCTTTCTGATCCTGAACCTTCGGTTTACACAAAAGTACATAAAGAAAAAGAAGGGTCCAGTTTACAAAGTGAGATGTTTTCAAGGAACTATCAAGAAGGAATAAAACACAAAGCCAGTGCTGTAGGTGGAACTATTCCTCGACATCTAGAGGTCAAAGATACAATCACAAAAACATCTTTTGAATTGGAGGAAGGCATTAAAAGCGGGACACAGCAGGACCAAATGCCAAAAGTAAAAGAAAGTAAGGAGGTAAATCTGAGAGAGGCTCAAGAATTCAAAGGTACAAAAACTTCTCCAATCTATTTAGCAAGTGTGTCTGAAACAGACGTTGACTTCAAGGGATCAGAGACTGTAGTTGATGAACCATTGCTGGAAGAACGACGGGAGGACGCAGAGTTCGAGAGATTGGTCCTGGAGCTCAAACAGGGAGGTGTGATGACTGAGGATGGAGAGAAGCTGCTGCCAGATGAAGCAGTAGCTCAAGGTGTCCTTCCTGGTCATACAGCAGTTAAATTGATGGCTCAAGCAGGCCTGTTTGGGGGATTCCTAGATGCCGCCAGTGGGGAGTCGCTGAGCTTGGAGGAAGTGATGCAGGAGGGCTTACTAGATGAGGATCTTATGTGGGGTGTCCTGAAGTCAGATAAAACCCTTGCCGGTGTTGTGGACATAGAGAAAGGTCAGATCTGTGGGGTGAGAGATGCAGCTCAGGCTGGACTCATTGATCCTAACACTGCTGCTCGACTCCTAGAAGCCCAGGTTGCATCTGGAGGGATTGTCGACTTACGCAGGGATAAGAAAGTCTCTGTCACTTTAGCAGCAAACCTGGGTCTAATTGAAGAAGACCAAAGAGAAGAATTGATTGCTCTTGAAAAGGCTTTCAAAGGAAAGGATACAGACTCTGCAGCAAGCCTCAGAAAGGCAAGTTTACAGCTGCAGATGGAGGGTGTTATCGACCCTGAATCCAAGTCTACAGTTCCCTTAGAACAAGCAATTAAGAAAGGGTTAATTAGATCTGATGAGGCGTATCAGGTGTTGGCAAGACAGGTGGCTGAAGGTGGCATAATCCACCATGCTTCAGGAATGAGACTCTCTGTCTCTGATGCTGTAGATAGAGGACTGGTGGATCGATCTATAGCTCCTGGGCTTGAGGAACTAGAATGGATCTATCGAGGAAAAATCAGTGCCTCAACCAAACCAGAAGCAATTGCTTTCCAGGCAACAACTGGAGCTATTTTGGATCCTGACAATGGAGTTAGGCTGACACTGACAGAAGCTGTGTCGAAGGGTCTTTTGGATGACAAGATGGCCACTGAAGTCATGGCTTCTCCGGTGGTAATGCAGGGAACAATTGACCCAAAAACTGCACAGATTGTTCCTTATTCAGAACTTGTGAGTCAGGGTAAGATTGATATTGAAACAGGCAAACGCTTCCTTGAGGTGAAGCCCTTCCAAGGTGTTCAAGATAAGCAAACCTTGAAGACCCTGACCCTCCCTGAGGCTGTTGCTTTGAAGTGCGTTGATCCAGTTCCAGCTGCAAGGTTGCTCCAAAGCCAGGCAGACACTGGTGGGATCATTGATATCTACACTGGAGAGAGGCTCCCACTGCCTGAAGCTTCTGCCAGAGGTTTAGTAAGTAGTGATATGGGCAAAGAAATAGCCACCAACCAGTTTGTCAAAGGAGGTTTGGTTGACCCAGCAACTGGACAGCGAGTGTCAGATCTTAGTGATGCCATCACTTCCGGGCTGTTAACGAGAGACCTGGCTTTGGAGATCCAGGAGACACTAAAGGAAAACTTTCCCGATGATCATTTTACAACTGTTGTAGTTACTGGACCAAGAACTGACAGTGAAGCACGCATGTCTGCTGCAAACACCAGGACGTCCTCGGGATCTCCATCTTCTATTCGAGGTTTAGAAGTTAGGCACAATTACGACGAGACATTCAGAAGTGAAATTTCAGATCAGTCACTTTTACGTCCCGAAGATGAGATGGTAGCAGAAATGGAGCCTGAACAGTCAATGGCTCTGTTATCCAAGTTTGCGTCTAATGTTGAAAAAAGAATCCAGCAAGCCATTCAAGAGATCCTGCCACAAAAAGTGGATAATCGCCATCAACAAGAACCCAGTGACAAAATGGAGACTGAGGGTAAACAAGGGGAGAACTTAACCAGAGGTTTTGGAAAAGAATCCACTCAGGTAATAATCGATGATGGTGAAAAGGTCCAAAAAGAAGATGGCCAGGAGTCAGAAAAAGATGAGTACATGGTGTGTGGACCCACTGAGAGCACAGTAATGATCCATCGTGGGTCTGAAGATGTGAAGTCAGAAGAAATTATAGTCGACAGAGAAACCAAAGATCCCAGATGCTTCCCAGGGTTTCCAGCAGGGAATGAGGGCCTTAAGTCTTTGCAGACCAAAAGCAGCACTGATGTGGAGCAGTCAGATCAGTTCTCCTCTTCTACAAGTAAAGAATCAGACAACAAAAGCAAAAAGAAGAGGAAAAGTAAAAAGAAGGCAAGAGGGAAAGAAGTAGAAACTGAAAATCTTCTTCCAGAGATGAAACATGATCTTCAAAGTCATCACACCAGTCCAGAAACCAAAGAGATCCCACAGGTTGCTCCTGTTGCCACTGAAGAAATCACATTAGATGCACATGTGCAGAAGCCAGACTCCTACCTTCCAATTGCTACTGACCCTTCCTGTGATGAGAGAATGGAAAGGACTGAAGAGAAAGTAGAGACTGAAAATGTTTTGGTAGATCAGGAGCAGGAAGCGGTTCTTGAGCCAAACACTGAGATGGAGGAAGATGCAACCAGGACAATATTAGGTAGAACTGCAGAGAAGGTTGACATGAAGGTAGAGGAAGAGGAATCAGCGATGGAGCAGGAAGACGTTTCTCTTAAACCAAACACTGAGATAGCGGAAGCTAAAACAATGTTACTAAAGTCTTCACAAGAGGTTTCTAAGCAGGAAGAGGTAAAAAAGGAATCGATGGAGAAAGTTTTGATTGCTGGACAACTGGAAGCGCCAGAGGTGCAGAAGAGCGCAGAAGCAGAATCTCTGACAAAGTCAAGTCTTAAAGAAGATGAAAAAGCAGCCTTGATTCTGAAAGCTAAAGAGAGCATTCTTAAGAAAGTGTTTGAGAAGGGAGTGAGTGAAAAACAGGCAGCCCAAGAGCTGGCGGCGCTGAGGAAGAAGAAGCAAAGTAAAACAGGCGATAAGAAGGCAGAAACTAACAGTGAAGAAGGTGACGCTGACAGGAGAAGCTTTGCTTTACCGAAAGACCGTAAAGACCAAGTAACTGTCAAAAAGGAACCCATTGAGCTGCAGAGAACACCTGGAGAAATTCCTGCAGTTCAAGAGACGCTTGGAACATCTTCAAGTGAAAACAACAGGGCCAAGCAGAAAGATGTTGAGACTCTTCCAACAGTCTCAAAAAGTAAGAGAAACAAGAGGAGCAAAAAGCTAAAACCAACTGGAGATAAACCTGAGATGGAGAAGGCACCCACAGATCTGAAAGATCCAAAATACACCACAAAATCTGCTCCTGAACCGGAGTCAGACAGCACAGTTTTCAAGGAAGTGAAGGAATACTTGAAGGTGAGCACTGATTATGATGATCAGGCAGCTGGAGCAGCTACCAAGAAATCAAAGAGTCTAAAACCAACTAAATATCAGCTTGAGTTGGAGAATGTAACACCAGATGGGAAAATGGGTTCTGGCCTGCAAGATACAAAAATGATCTCAAAATCTGATGCAAAACAACAGCCGGAGAGCAGAATATTGTCTGAAGATCTAAATGTGAGCGCTGATGATCAGTCAATTGGTGCAGCTCCCAAGAAGACAAAGAGTCTAAAACCAACAGAGATGGAGAAGGTAACATCACATATGAAAGATCCAGAAAATATGACAGTTTCAGTTGCAGAACCCGAGTCAGATGGAAGAGTTTTGACTGAAAACATGAAGGTGAGCACTGATCAGTCAGTTGGTGCAACTTCCACAAAGCCTCTGAAACCATCTGAAGATCAGCCTGAAATGGAGAAGGCAACTTCACATCTGAAAGATCCCAAATCTACAACCAAATCAGCTGCAGAGCCAGAAATGGACAGCATCGTTTTGACTGAAGATGTGAAGGATATTAATTATCAGTCTATTGTTGCAACTACCAAGAAGTCAAAGAGTCAAGACGATAAGCCAGAGGTGGAAAAGCTAAAACCAGACGAGAAAATGGATTCTGACCTGAAAGACATGAAAATAACCTCAAAATCTGGCGCAAAGCAACAACCAGAAAGCAGAATTTTGTCTGAAGATTTAACTGTGAGCACTGATACTGATGATCAGTCAGTTGGTGTAACTACCAAGGAGCCGAAGAGTGAAAAACCAAGTGAAGATCAGCCTGAGCTGGAGAAGATCACCTCCGATGGAAAAATGGATCCTGACCTAAAAGATATAAAAATAACCTCAGGATCTGATGCAAAGCAACCAGAAAGCAGATTATTGTCTAAAGATTTAACTGTGAGCACTGATACTGATGTTCAGTCAGTCAGTGACCCTGTTACACCATCAGATGTTGGTAAAGCCAATCAGAAAGACCCTGAAGAAGTCAAAAGTCTCCAAAAAAGTCAGATCGAACGAGCTGCAGGATTACACTCAGACCAGAGTGACTTGGCAGATTTATCTCAGGAGGTTTCCAGCAAACAGGAGAGGAAGTCCTTGGCTCAACCTGCTGCTCCTGACCCACATTCTGAGAAAAGCAAAAGGAAGGAAAACCTGCAGCCACCTGCAGCTGAAAGCTCTGATGTTTCTGAATCTTTAACAAACTTGCAGCAACATCTGGATTCTCCAGAAACTGACGCTTTATCTAAAGAAGATGCTTCAATTGAATTTGAATCTCTAAAAGTGACTGAGGTGGATCTGAGCAATGAGAGCCGAGAAGACGAAGAAAAGGTTTCCAAGAATCAAGAAACTCTGTCGACCAAAGAGGAAGCACAGTCCCCAGGAAGCAAGGTATGATGAGGCTTTGCTTAGATTCAGCTGCAGATATAAATATCTGTTCCTCTTTTGATGTAAAAATGTAAACATTGTCTCCCTGCAGGCATCATTATTGCGTCAGGAATGTCTTGAACATGACCAGCGAATCATAGCGCTGCTCTCCATGGTCCGACATGTTGAAGTCCGACTAAAACAGCAGCAGCAGTCGGTGGGCCGCAGCCTCGTCACGTTGGACGGCATCATCAACCGGACTGAGGTAAAGTACTTTGCTTAGTTCCCACAGTTAGAGAAGCAGTTTATGGATTAAAACCCAACAGAATCAGTCAAACGTTTGTTTTCCTTTTCTAATCCTCTCGCCAGACACTGGACCTTGAACTCTCCGACTTGGAGCCTGAGATAAACAAAGAAGTTGAAGCTGCAGAGCGACTGCCGAAGCCCAGACCGACCGACGTTCCTCCGCAGCTACTGCTGGCCTTGGAGAAAGATGGGCGGAGCTTAGCCCGAGCTTACGAAGCGGCTCGGTCGCTCTCCGAGAGCATCCTGCAAAGTCTGCGGGACCACAGAGACTCACGCAAGGTAGGAGATCCAGAAAACAGCAGATGGAAGGGACAGGAGAGGCTGGATCGCTCAGAGGTTGGTTTGAACTCTTTCAGGATGCAGTGGCAGCTGAGCAGAGATCGTTGGGACAACATGTGGACAGGCTGCTGTCCTGGTTGAGTGAGACAGAGGCTCAGATGGACGGAGACACGGCGGGGAAGGGCGGGCTCAGACAGCAGCTGGATCTCTGCAAGGTGATCTCATGCAAACATGCAGAATATAGAGATAAATTGGTGCCATTAACAAAAAATTCAAAATGAAAAACCAAAGATTTGAAACTGAAGAAAAACCTTAATTAAAAAGACATTTTGAACTTTTCTGTCAGTTTAAAATCTTTTTTTTCTTTCTTTCAGAATTGTTTTTAATTATGAGATTTAATTTGTTTTAAATATTTTTTTTAAACAAAAAAGATTTGAAATTTCACTTTCAATTTTTTTGCCGTTTTAAAAGAAATCCTCAGGTTTCAAGAAGCATTTTCAGTGTCAAAAGTTTTGTTTTCAATAATTTTGAACAAACTTTATGGCCCAATTCAGTCCAAACGTCTGCGTGACGTAACCCTCCTTCACTGACCCTGCAGGCGCTTCTGCAAGGCTTTTTTATTTCTGGATGGAAGAAACCGACCGCTTCCCCCATTGTCCAAAGTAACAGAGCTTAGATATTATGTATTTAATGTTAACAATGTTTATTCTTTCAACTGATGTATTTGTAGTGATTATCTTTCTGTTAACATAACATTAGCTAGAAGTGGGAAAACATCAGGATCAGCAAGTTTGTTGAGCTCCTGCTCACAAAACCAAAATTAGTCCGGAAAGGTTTTACGACCACAACAGCTTCAGTGAGTTAATGGCCCAGATCTGGTCCTAGTTAAGAATCTCCCAGATAAAATGCCTCCAGGTGATTTGTAGACATTTTTTAAAAAAGCTAACGTTTTCTTCGATGCGAGAGATGTTGCTTAACTGTGTTTTGCTCTTTCCTGGTAACGAGCCCTGAGGTTTTCCTTTCTCTCCACCTGAAGGAGCTCCAGTCTTTGCTGTCGACTCGCTCCGACGAAGTCGGCAGCCTGGTCTCCGACATCCAGCTCTTCATCTCTGAGCGCGCTCAGGACCTGGCCCCCGAGCAGAGCAGGCGGCTCCTGGAGCAGCTGCAGCAGCTGCAGACGGCCTTCCACCACGCGTCGAGCCGAGCCGAGGCCTGGGCCGGCGCTCTGTCCGCTCAGCGCGGCAGGGAGGAGGAGGAGGAGGACAGAGAAAGGAAAAAAGCGAGGGAGAGAGAGGTTTGGAAGGAAATGAATGGGCTTCAGTTGTTGCTCTCCTCGCTTTCACCTGCATTTAACTCTAAACAAGCTTTCAGACTTCATTTTTTACCCACTAACTTCCATTTAGTCCCTTTACAAACCATCAAAACCTGAAGGATTATTTTGTTTTAACGGTTGTGTGGAGAACTTATGAACCCTTAATATCTTACCAGAGGTGGAGAAAATACGCAAATACTTCAGTAAAAGTACAAATAAACAATGTACTCTATTAAAAGTACCACATCAACATTTTAACTTGAATAAGTATCTGCTTTTAAAAATACCTACAGTATTGAAAATAAAAGTACTTGTTGAGTATAGTCTTTAGAACATGTCAAACTCAAGGTCTGGGGGCCAAATCAGGGCCGGCAAAGCTTTTTATGTGGCCCTCGAGACTCTAAAGGGCCTCAATAATGGAATCGCCAAGAGAGCAACAGTTGCTGGTTTCAATTTCCAAACTATTTTGACACTTTATAGAGAGAAAATGTTAAACTTTTAGCTTAGTGGACCAGGATCAGAGGGAGCAGAGCTCAGATAAATGACGAAACCAGCTCCATCTCACACTCTATAAGGCTAAGTTAAAGGTTAAAGGTCATGACTGGACAGTTAAAAAAGTCCTGAACCAGTTTAGATGCTTGGAATTGAGGAATTCAGAACCATCTTCTCTCTAAAAACTGTTGGCAGCAGAACTCAGTTTAGCAAAGCTTCATCTGAATGAAGGACCAAAGTTCCATGCTGCAGAGCTCTGGCCTAGTCAAAGTCTGGACATAAAACCTGAAAGACTTTAACAGAGGTGTGCAAATCCAAATGTAAAAAAATAAAGTCACTTTGGTAAGAAAATGTAAGAAACAGACCAGGTTTTGGTTCCAGAAGCCGTTCTCTACACAACCCCGCTCTTGTAAACCCCGACGCTGCCGCTGCTCACTCTGTGTTTTTCCTTCCCTGCACGTCTGTTATAAAGTGTATTTTATTAACCTGTTTGCATTGCTCTTCCAGATCGCCACAGAAGAAATCGCTTGCATCACCGCGGTAACGACTACCAAAAAAAAACTTCTTTGTGGCTACGGCGCTTTAATGTTCTTCCTCCTGCCTCACTCTGAACCCAGAGGAAGAGGAGGAAAAACGACAAACAAACAATACATGTTTGATTTCTCTTTGTGTTGTGTGTTTTTACGTCTGCGTGTGTGTGAGTGAGTGATTTCTGGACACAATCTGCTCAAAGCTTGGCCAAGTGTGCACTTCATGAGTTCTGTTAACTGCAAATGCCCGAATCAGTGAGGAAACGGTCAAAATGCTTTTGTCGCCCTCTGCAGGTCAGGTTGAGGATGTTGGGTTCCTCATTGTTTTGTGTGTGGTTCTCTGCTGCCTCGTCTCTCTCAGGTGGTGCAGCAGCAGAAAGCAGAGTGCTCTCAGAAACTGGAAGGCCTCAACGCATGGTTGGCCGGAGCCGCAGCCCTGCTGGCCAATCAGAGGGCAGGACCGGAGTCAGGTGACGTCGGCGCCCTGCAAGAGAGGCAGAAAAAGCTGAAGGTAAAGAATGACAGCTCACATTAATCACACAGGGTTCAAACAAACTGCACAGTTTTGAAATAAGGTGAAATCTAAGATTAAATTTGGAAAATATTAGTTATAGTTGAAACCAAACATTTTCAGTCACCTAATAAATAAACATTTTATTTCTCACTGACTGAACTTTTCCTGTTTTAGGTCATTTAGCATTACTAGTTTATTTCTATTTGCAAAATGTCAGAAAACTTAGCAAGAACATTTTTGTGTCACTTTCTTTATATTGTGTTTAATTTGATCAAGATCAGTTACTGTGAAAAGATTTGTTTGTAATGTTTCAATGTAACAAATATTTATTATTCCTAAAGCCTCAATACTAAGAAAGATTAACTTATATTTCATACATGAACAAAGTTATTCAAATTTGGGGATTTTTTTTTGTTAAATTAGTATTTTGTTCTTTGACCAGTCAAATTTATAGGATGTGGGAAAGAGACATTTCAAAACAAATTAATTAATCACGATTAATCGATTACTCATTTTAGTCCTTGTTTGATTTTCTCCAGGAGGTGCAGAGGGACCTGCAGGCGAAAGCCGACGGCGTGGCTCAGGCCATCTGGTCGGTGGAGGAGTTTCTGGCAGAGAAAGGAGACGGTCTGAGCGCAGAGGAGAAGAAGAACCTCCAGGTGGCGCTGGGAAGCCTGAAGGAGCAGTACGCCGCCCTGACGGACTCGACCAACACGTCGCTGTCAGAACTCGACGACGCCATCAGTACGACGGTACAGCAGAACACGCAGAGGGTGAGAGCCGAGTCGATGCTACGCTGCAAAAAAACTACATTTTACCAAATATTTATGTCATTTCTAGTGCAAATATCTTAATACACTTGAAACAAGACAAAACTAACTTATTACAGGTAATGTAATATTTTTAAACAAAGTTGTTTTTATCTTGAATGCAAAATCTATTTTATATTGTTTTGGATAAATTAGTGCTCTGAATATGTTTTTGTTTTTCAGAAAATGGCCTGTTTTCAATCTGTCTACTCCAGCTATTGATTAATTGATTACCAATTAGCTGAATTCAATAGTTAAATAATTACAATTAATATCCTTGATTCAGTCCTAATTACTTTGTTTTATTTAAATAATTAATGCTTAAAAATGGTCAGTATTTATTATTTTAAGTGTAGTAAACTGTCTCCAGTAGAAACTAGACTAAAACTTTTTGCAGTGTATTCAGTCTTTCCTTCTGGTCTGCAGGCGAAAGCAGTGGAGGAGCTTCAGGAAACCCAAAGCCAGATCGACTCCCTGCTCTCCTCCTTCAGCCAACTGGACCGGATCGCAACGCCGCTGGATGTGCCGGACTCTTCCGCTTCACCACCGGAGGGCGCTCTGGAGTCGCACACAGAGATGCTGCAGGTTGATTCCTGTACTTTTACTTTTAGGTTTGGTATTTTCAGTAATCTCGCAGTTTTAACCGGTGAAACTCGACTGTCCGCTCGCAGTCGGAGCTGCAGCAGCTCCAGGCTCAGCAGGCGCAGCTGCTGCAGATCAGCCAATCAGCTCGCTCCCTGCTGGAGCAGCCCGACTCCACGGTTCCCCCCGAGGAGAAGCAGCGGCTCCGGGCCGCCCTGGACCGGCTGCAGGCCCAGCACCAGGACAGGCTGCACAGCTGTCAGGTATAAACACTTATACATTTATTATCTGTTTTTTAATGTTCCTGTGCTGTAAGTTTTACCTCCTGAGTTACATTGTAATTTATTTTTGGTTCATTAATCAGGGGGTCACTAGGAAAACATGCATCAATTTAAACAATACGTTTGACATATTTGTTTGGGCTACTTGTATACGTTTGTCTCAAATCTGATTATTTTTATAATTTATTATTTATTAATATCAGTATTTTTATTGTATTATTAATTTATTATTTACAATGATAATATATATAATTACTCTTTAAAAGGACATTAATTTGTTGTTTAAATATTAATCAGTTTTTATTTTAATATTATTAATTTCTTTTTTTTAAAGAAACTTTTAATCCTTTTTACAGTTTTGTTTCAAACTATCAATTTACAAAATTATTGTAAACAGAGGAAAGTTTCCAGTTGAAAAAAAAGACAATAATTTGTATGCAATTTATTATTAAAACTCAGATTTAATTGAAATTATTACTGTTATTACTTTCTTTCTCGCCTGCGTTCCCACAGATGTGCTCATCCTATTCTGCCGCTTTAAGTATTTTAGTAAATATGTTTGGTTTTAGGAGCGTCTGAGGAAATCTGAGGCTGTGCAGGACGAGCTGACCAAATTCCTCCAGGAACACGGAAACCTGGGTGCCTGGCTGGAACTAAGTGAACAGGAGCTGCGTTCTTTGGGGGAAGGAGAAACTGACGCGCAGGGCTTGAAGGACAGGCTGGAGGAACACAGAAAGGTGCAGCAGAAACAGATTTCACTCCATCTTTAAATGTTAATGAGACGGATTTAAGAATAAACTTTCTCAGGTTTGAGGTTAGAAGCTTCGCTGTGTTTCCTGAAAATGAGTCAGAAATGTCCAGATATGCTGCTGGTTTCTGAGAAGTAGCTCCGATTAGCAGCACTTAGCCAGGATGTTTTCCCCATTAATCATGTATTAAACCTCAGATAAGCTATCAGAGTTCTCCATCTGCAGCCAAATAGTTTGTGATTATTTTCCTAAAATGCCTCCAAATCAACATGTTTTCTTTAAATCCCATTTTTCCCACACTGATCCCCAGACTTTTGCTAACTCAGGATTCATACGGAGGCTTAAAACCTTAAAAACTTTGAATTTCAATGAAACGTTTTCAAGGAAAGTTTTTTTTCTTTCTACTTTGTATATTGTGTTTAAAGCATTTAATTTGAGCATGAAGGTCATTTACCTTAACATTATTTGTATTTCAATAAAATGAATATTTATCAATTAAAGTTGGCTTATATTTTAAATGTTAATGTTATTGAAATTTGTGAATTTTTGTTAGATTAGTGTTTTGTTTGGTAAGAGAACCATAAAAACATAAAATAATATTTCAGGTGTCCGAACCTTTAATGTCGTCTTTGTGCCAAATTCATCGTGTCGTTTGCTGTAAATGTGTTTCTTCCCAGCTGGGTGAGGATGTAATCTGCCACAAGGCCGACCTTCGCTTCGTCTCCATCTCGGGCCAGAAAGTTCTGGACTCTGTTCAGGGCGCTCTGGAGCAAGCTGGAGGTTCTGACCCGGCTCTGAACGGCATCAAGCGGCTCGTCTCTGACAAGCTGCAGGACGCCAACCACAGATACACGACGCTGCACACCAAGGTGAGGGGCTGCACCATGTTCTGTTTCTGGCTCGCGTTTTTTCTCGCTCCGTTTTAATAAAAACGTTTGGTTCAGTCCACAGAGCTGGGCGGCCGGTTGGGGGGCCTGTTGGAGCGGTACCAGCAGTACCAGGACGAGGTGGTGTCCATTCATTCCTGGCTCAACGCTCATGAGCAAAACCAAAGCATCGCCAAGTCCAGCGGAGACACGGACCCGCAGAACCTCCAGAACTCCCTGCGGCAGGTCCAGGTGCAGAACGAAGGCTTTCACAGAACAGGAAGCAGTTCCTCCAGGACGGCAACGTCGCATATTCACTCATCGTTCATTAACCTGTCATGATAATAAATTCTGCTGGATGGTGAATCCAGCAGAATTTATTGATAACATTCAGTCAGTGCAATTATAACAACCAATGGGGGAAAAACATTTTCAGCAAAATACAGAAGCTTGTGTAAATAATTCCTTAATATTAATGAAATAATACTAGTTTCACCGGCGTGTGCGGGTGTGTGTGTGTGTGTGTGCAGCTGCTGCAGGACGAGCTGGCCGAGCGCTCGGTCCAGCTGGAGAAGGTGAAGCGAGCAGGAAGAGATCTGGTCAGCGCCGACGAATCTCCGTCTCTGAAAGCCGTTGACATCCTCTGCGCTGCAGGTGACGCCATTTCCTGGACAGACTCTCTTCTTCTTCTTCTCCTTCTTTGAATTGAGTCAAAGCGTCTCTGTTCCTTGCAGACGGGTTGGAGAAGCGGTTCGGCAGCCTGTCTGCATCGGTGTCGGAGCGGGCCGAGCAGCTGCAGACGGTCGTGGCCCAGTCCGTCAGCGTCCAGGAGGGCCTGAAGGGCCTGTTGGGCTGGCTGGACCAGCTGGTTCTGAACCCCGGACCGGTCCAGCCCACCGCCCAGGCCGTGCAGGACGCCCTGACCCAGAACCAGGTAGGAGCTGAGGGGGTTAAAAACATTCAGCAGAGATAAAACGGTCAGAACCGACGGGCAGGAGGCCATGTTTCAGTTTTTATGACACTTAAATTCAGAAATATGAAGATTTCTGATTTCTGCCAGTAACAAACTCAGGAAGTCATGTTGACTCTTCACAATAAAACTCTCTGCTGGATTAACCTGAAGAAATTTACTGGATGTTGTCATCCATCCAGATCATTGTCTTGTTTCTAATTTCTTTGTTGTTGTTTTTCTTCTTCTCTTTTTTCCCCAGAAACTTCGTCAGGAGCTCCTCTCCAGGCAGGGCAGCGTGGACGCCACACGCGACGCCGTCTCCAGGCTCTTGCAGAGCTCGGACGCCTCCGCGGCTCCCGGCCTCCACGGCAGCCTGGACGACCTGACCCGGCGCTACGCCGCGGCCCAGAGCAGCCAGGCGGAGCGGGAGGCCCAGCTCAAGGGGCTGCTGCCCCGGCTGGAGAGCTACGAGAGGCTGGGCGCCGACCTGCAGACCTTCACCCAGAGCAGACTGAAGGCCCTGAGTCCCGCCGGACAACCGGACCGCGGCGTCCACGACTACAGGCAGACCGTCGAGGTCAGCGGAGTTCTCCTCCTCAGCAGAAGCTTTCTTCTTCGTCGCTGTTCTAACTTTTTCCATCGTTGTGGTTCCAGGAAGTGAAATCTGAGCTGGAGCAGGAGGCGGGCCAACTGAAATCCTTCTGCAGCCTCGGCGCCGAGCTCAGCCAGTCCAGAGCGCTCAGCGACACCCAGAACCTGCTGGAGAACGTCAGAGATGTGACTGATGAGTTCACCAAGCTGGAGGAAAACATCAACGAAAGGTACAGAAATAATAAAAATACACCAGGGGGCGCTAGACACAAATCAGCCTCTCATCTGCTGACTCTTTACACTGCAAAAAGAAAATATTTTGGTCTGGATTCTAGTGCAAATATCTTAAATAATCCCTTAATATTGATGAAAAAGTACAAGTTCCACTGGCATGGAGAAATGTTTTGTCATAAGTAAAATAATCTGGAACTTTTTCATCAATATTAAGGAATTATTTACTTTAGGCAAGCTCAGATATAAAAGTTTTCACTAGAAACTAGACAGAAATGAACTGAAGTGATTAACCGAATTCCTCCTGATGAATAATGATCAACTAATTAAGTAATAGATTAATCAGTATTTATTCTTTATTTATTCAGACCCAAAGAAAGAACATTTGTTGAAAAAACAACATATTCTGAGCAATAATTAAATAAAAATTGTACAAAATAAATATTAATATTGCACTAAAGATAAAACCAAATGATTTACCTTAAGCTACTCAAGCCACCTAGTTTTAGTTTAAAAGAAATTCCATATTTTAGGCATTTTAGGCAGTAAAGTGTTTATTTTCTCGCTTATAAAAGGAATTTATTGTTTAATTGCATCTTTTAACATATTTCTAATATTGTATAAAGCAATAAAATATTTATAGAATGTGGCAAATTCTTTTATTGATCGTTAGACTAATTGATGACTAAAATAATCATTACTACTGAGACCAAATCAGATGTCAGATGATTCTAAAAATCCTCCAGAACCGGCTGAAGATCGGGTCTGAAACTTAAAACGAAATCTGTTTTCTGACTTTCCGGCCTCCCTGAAGCAGCGGTTGCCATGCCAACCATGCCTGACGTCGTCTCAGGGAGATGTTTATGAATACCAGCAGCCTTCTGCAGATGTATTCGATTAAATTTCCGTTTTATGACACATCTTGTGATTGAATCTGCAGCTGAACGGGACAGAATTTGGTCTGGTGAGGCGTGGACACTGCGCTCCAGATGCCGTTTCACAGCTCCTCTGTTTGTGTTTGTGGGGACGGACTCGGTGCTAATAAAGAACACGGCTCATTGTCTGTCCCGTAAACGGCCCTGTCGGGTAACCCGCGGCCTCGGATCCCAGAGGAGAGAAAATAGCAGCGCGATAATGATAGCTTCTCAGGGCCGTTTGGGCCGCAGACGGTCGGAACCGCTCGGCCTCATACTTCCACACACATTACACGCAAAGAGGCAGAGGTCAGGGCTGCGCTAACGATGCCTCGCGGCCTTGAAAAAACACTTTATAGTTTGTTTTTCTTTTACAGCATGGGGGGAAAAAAAGCCTTTCAGAAGCTTTCAAACAGAAGCTTCTTAGAATAAACCGGACTTTACCAGAAACTCTGTAAAAAGAGTCAACAAAACAAACCCTGCAGTGGTGCTGAGGGATAGATGGCGCTTAGTGAAGCTCATCCACTCATATTTACAGGAAAACCAGCTCTATACTTAGGGCTGCAGCCAACAGTTATTTTAGTAATCAGTTATTCTGATGATTAATTATATATTTTAATTAAAAAATAAGTATTTTATTGCCTAAGATCCAGTGACGCCTTTCCTCTAGTCAGTGAATGATTAATCATTTGTACCAATTGATTAATCTGCAGTTGAAAAATAAAATTGTATTTAAACTTTAAATAAACCCTTTCTGCTTGACTTAACATCAAGAAATAGCAGAAGCTACTCTAATGATTATTATTTTGGATTTACTCATTAATAATTGTATATAAAGAGATGTTTAGTCTGAGATTTTGTTTACAGAAATCTGCCATTTGAATTCTGGGTAGAACATATTTAATGGAGAAAGAATGACGTTTATTTCTAATACTAATGTATCCAGTTTTGGCCTCATTACTGACTGTTGTTCTTCCAGCAGATTGAACCAAACTAATAGCTTTTCCTTGTTATTAAGGGTTTTGTCACACCAGTCCACTGTAATCAAACTCTGGTTGGTTGGCTTAAATAGTCCAGTTTGTTTGGTTTGGTGTGAATGGCTAATAGGACTTTGGTTCATCTACAAACTGGGTTTGGTGTTTGTGAACTCTGGTGCGGTTTGAATGCACAGGTCAACACCAAAAGCCAAATACCGTTCCAAAAGCAGGATGCTGCACAGAATTCTGGGTAAATGCGTCTGAAAAATGCATTAGAGGAGCTTTAAGTGGAGAAATGTCTGACAAGAGAGAAATCCTCCAACTGCTAAAATCTGATGCCGCTCCAAATTTGCTGACATTTTGTGAAGAAGGAAGTTGCGCTCAGCGTTCTTTGTAGAGGTTTTGTGTTTCCTTCAGTGGTTCTTGGTGCAAGAGGGGAACTTGTTCCTGAAAGGGTGGAGTTGGTTTGACAAAGAACAGCAGCAGCTGAAAATGTAGTTTTGGCTTCCAGTAGAACCGAGTCTATTGGACTATCAGGTGTGAAAACCCCCTAAAACTCTTTGTCTCCTGTTTCCTGTCAGGTTTGCTGCCATCCAGGCCTGTGAGCAGCAGCTCCACCAGTTTCGCGGCCTCTCCGGCTCCCTGGCCCGCTGGCTGCAGACGGCCCAGGACCAGCTGCCCTCCAAGGAGGCCAACCTCAACACCGAGGGTCTGCAGAGGCGGGTCCAGCAGCTCCAGGTGTGCAATAAAAAGCCGGGATGTTTCAGGAGCTTTAAGGTGTCACCGATGTTTAGATGAATAACTAGGGAAATCTTTTCTGCTTTCAGGACTTGCTGAATGACTGGGAATCTCAAGGATCCAGAATCCAAGACTTGAACAAGACCGGTTCTGAGTTGGAGTCGCTCATCATCGACGTCACAGCTCCTCAGACCAAAACTGGTAAAGATGGATGGAGCTAGAAACAGAACCGCTCTTCCAGGACTGAAAATGTGTTTGTCTCTGATGGCGCTCCTCTGTGCTCCTCTACAGGAGTTTCTCAGATCAACGGTTCTGCCGGTCCCAGCAGCCTGAACGGCATCCACACCTGTAAAGGTGAGGCCTCAGGTCGGTCAGGTCCTCCCTGCAGCAGAAACCACATCTAATCCAACTGTGTCTGAAAAAGTGGGGAAATTTAGAGGATTGGCATTTTAATTTTTCAGGCATGGATAATTTGAAAAATAACTTTTCCATAAAACTTCCATTAACGAAAGACAAAAATCTAATACTGCTTAAAAAATGGTTTAATTTATGTTGAAACAGTGGCTGCATCCTTAAACAGTCTTAAACAGTTTTAAATTAATGTCGCTAAAATTAAGGCCAATTTGCAAGTTGGTCTTAAATTTTGTTTATTTGATCCAGTATATGTCATTTTTTTCTCATGTTTGAGTCACACTCAGACGTCTTCATTGTGTTCTGTGGCTACTGCTAACTAGCTAATAGCCTTGCTAGCTTGCTAGCTAGCTTTTTGTATCCATCATGGGTGATTGACTCGACACCAGAAGCTACGAACGATGGCGACAGGCGAAAGTGGAGCATTTTCAACTTGCTACTCGTCATAAACCTGCGTTTGCACGTCTACATGTTTGAGCGCAAAATTTGACATGCATGAATGTCGTTGGTTGCTTGGCTGAAGGAGGGTTAGCGATTGATGCCTGTTAAAGGTTCAGGAAATGAGCTGAGTGAGAGACGTACATGGAGCCACAAAAAGACTCCAGAAATGTTACTGTTTTGCTGATGTTTCAATGTAATCCTGCAGGGTGTCCCAACCATCTCATGTTTATAGGGTTTTGGTCTTAAATTTAATCCAAGGTGGCATTTAAATTGTCTTGAAAAGTCTTAAATTTGACTTGCTGAAACCTGTGGATACCCTAGAAGCAACATGCTTGGCTTTACAACTTCACTTTGACATTTTAGCCACTTTTGGTTTTCAGTAGATCAAAAATTCAGATTAAACTAAATCTTTGGTTCTGAAACTAGGTTAAAATAACTCCAAACTTTATTTTCCTTCAAACTCAGTAAAGATACTGAAGTTTAGAGAAGCATCTGTGTTTACAGAGAGAGACTCTGATGTTTATTGCACCAGTGCAGCAGTTGCAGATGTAGAAATCATCTAGGAAAGTAAGAAGATTTCCGATAGATTAAATCAGGTCTGACTGATAAAAGGTTTCTGTCAGATTACAGAAGCTTTTAATGTTGGACATTTTATTATTAATATAATCGTTAGACTCCCATGTTGAAAGGCTGCAGCTGCTGAAGATGATAAACAGTTTGACATTTAAATTCTGTCTTTAAATCCAGTCATATTTTCATTTTTATCACTGAAAAACTACATTTACAGGGAACATCAAAACTCCATGTTTACAGCAGGAAGTTTGAGTTTAAATGTGGAAATGGACTAAAGTTTAATATTTCAACTGAACTGCTGGAGGTTATTTAATAAAGATTGGTTCCTGATACTGAGGCAAAATATCAAACTTCAGATACATTTTGCTTGATTTAGCAACAAAATTATAGCCATATAGTTTCTAAATATTCATCTATTGACTTTTTATTTTAGAATTTTAACACAATAAAATTTATTTTTTTTTCATTCTCACCTCATTGTTCACTTTCGACCCAAAAATCCTGTGATGAGGTTCTGCTTTTATTAAAATACATAATTCAATATTTTACAGTTTACAAAATTCATATGTAAAACAAGCCCACATTATCACTCCTCCACCACCATGCTTGGCTATATCGATCTGCTAGGACCAAACATCTCTGCTTTAGTCTTAATTAAAGATTAAATCAACAAAAACAGTAGAAGAGACATTTTTCATGCTGTAACCTGCTAAGTGATGCCAACAGACAACAGATGGGACCGTTTGGTTGGTTTACTCCTCCTCTGATCACTGTTTGTTGCATGTTTTGTTTCTTTCAACTGGCCCGTCTCTAGAATTAGTTTCTAATTCTCCTCCAGCTCATTGCATTTCCATATTTTCACTCTCAGACCTGACGGAGCTGCAGGTGACCGTCTCAGACGTGAACGCTCGCTACGACGCTCTGGGCAGCGAGCTGAAGGAGCGTTTGGGCCGCCAGCAGGCCTCTCTGGAGCTGCGGCAGAAGGCCCAGCAGAACACGGAGGAGCTCAGGAGCTGGCTGAGCGACCGAGAGAAAAGCCTGACGCTGGGACAGACGACTTCCCCGTCCAAACCCGAGGTTGTGCGCGCTCAGGCCCAACAAAACAAGGTCAAAGATTTAGAAGCTTTTCCCGGTTTAAAAACAGATTTAAATGGCTCCATTTGGTGAAAGTTAATCCCATAACTGTGTCCTTCAGGCTCTGCTCTCAGAGCTGGCGGAGCATTCAGGAAAGGTGGAGGAGCTGAAAAGTACGTTGAGAAAACTAATCGCAGACAATCCCGACTCCCCCGAGGCCGACGGCTGGAGGCAGCAGCTGCAGGAGATCGGTACGTTCTGCTGATTTTTATTGATCTCAGGTCAGATTCAGGTGATCTGAAACCTTTAATAATCAAATCTACAGAAGATTAGTGCTTAAATCTGCATGTGGTGAACTGGAACATGAAGAAGAAAAAAACTTTGCTCAGTTTTTGGATCCTGTCCAGCGAATGAGTGGGACTTCTTCCCGTCAGAGCTGCACCGTTTCACTCAGGCTGGATATTTTTATCAGGGCTTTCTATAACCTAACCAGAACAGAAATGTGAAATCCGAGACGGCAGACTGCTTTATTTCATGTTAAGCTTGTTCTTATTGTGCATTCACACCAGCACTGCTAATCAAACTCCAGTCCATTTTTCTAAAAAGTCAGGTTCCAGCAGGTTTGGTCAGCTGGTTTTACCGCTGTGACAATGACTGCTGGAAAAGACAAGTGTTTTGTTGTTGACTTACCCTCCGGAAACCACTTGTTGCATTCTTACTGGTTGTGCAGGAGGCTCCACTTCTGCTTTTCAAAGATGTACAGTTGTTTAATGGCGATTAGCCATTTTCACTTTTGAGTCTGAGCATTGAGTTGTAGGGATTTAAAGTGACAGAGGCCCTAAAACAGCACAACATGGGCAGAACTGAGCACACTAAAATTTCATAATCTAAGAATAATTTTATGGAAAAATACAATGAACATGTTTTGTACAGGACATAGACCGATGGGACGTAGACCTATAGGACATAGACCTAGTCTAACCTGTTCAAGGAGCGATAATAGGTCGCCTGTGATATATTGTGATTTGTGTCTATTGTTTCCTCAGACTCCCGCTGGCAGACGGCCAATCAGACGGCAGCTCAGCGACAGACGGAGCTGGAGACGTGCGCCGACCGGCTGGGCAGCTTTGCCTCGGCGGCCAATCAGCTCGGCCCCTGGCTGAGAGAGAAGGAGCTGATGATGAGCGTGCTGGGGCCCCTGAGCATCGACCCCAACATGCTCAACACGCAGAAGCAGCAAGTCCAGGTATGAGGTGACGAGCTGCAGGCGGTCGCCATCTTGATTCTTCTCCAGGCATCGCTGATGGAGTTCACGGTCTGTTCCAGTTCATGCTGCGGGAGTTTGACACGCGGCGGCCCCAGTTTGACCAGTTGACCCAGTCGGCGGAGGGAATCCTCTGTCAAACCGGGGACTCTGCTCAGGACCCCAAAGACCTGGAGGAGGTCCGGACAGAACTGGGCTCCATCTCCCAGCAGTGGGAGGATCTGACCGGCCGGCTGAGTCAGCGGTCGAGTCACATCGATCAGGCTCAGGGAACCAGCGAAAAATACCAGGTATGACTGGTTTCTGTGGACTGGAGCAGCGCCTGAAAGTTTGAACAAAAACTATACATAAAGACAGTGGATAATAGGTCAGTTATGCTAGCTTAAATGCTATCTCGTTAAGCTAACCAGTTATGCTAACTTGACTTTGACAACCTTAACATGTACATGTGCTGCGTAATTCGGTTTGTTTCGGTTCAGTTAACACTAAAATAAAACAAGCCACTCCCAAACAGATTATCGTTTAAATTAGCTAATCAATGACCACTTCCATCCAGATTACATATTTTATGCATTAAAACATAATTTAAGCCATATTTTATAGAAAAATAGATGGCAAATTATGGTGCTATGAACATTTCGCTCAACCTTCATTAAAAAGTAAGGTTTGAAATGTCTCATAGTAATGGTGCCTGCAGGAAGGCGTTGCTAGCTATAGCGGCTAACAGGCGATGTCCAGTCCAGTGACCTTTTTCTCTTCTGCAGGGCTTGCTTAAGGATCTGTCCTCCAGCATCGTGTCGCTCAGCGAGAGGCTGGATGCTCAGGCCTCGCTCAGCGCCCAGCCTGAGGCTCTGAAGCGCCGCCTGCAGGAAACCGGAGAGATCCGGTCGGAGCTGGAGCGGCGGCGTGGCGAACTATCGGAGGCCGAGAGGCTCTGCGGGGAGCTGAGCGCCATCGTGGCCGAGCCGTACCTAAAGGAGGAGCTGAGCAAGCGGCTGGAGAGCGTCAGCGCGCCGCTGAGGAGCCTAGAGGAAAGAGCAGGTCTGTGTCAATCCGTCGACTGGAAAATTAAACATAAACTAGCAGATCTGACCATGATAAATCTGACCTTATCCAGCTGGGTAAATAACATTAACATAAAATATAGGAGAACCAAACTAAAATACACTAGCAGCCAAGCTAACGGGAAGCACTGCCACCCTGTGGTGTAACTCGATATTACAACCCAATTTACTTTCATCCCCACCCATTTGAATTCTGTTAACTTAGTAATAAAACAAAACAATTTGTGCGGAAAAGAGAACAAATCCTCAACATTAAATGAATATAAATGTATCTGAAATGATTGGTCAGAGTTTTCGACTTAACCCCGCTCTCTGCTTTCCTTCCCCTCAGCGGACGGCCTGACCCAGCTCCAGGCCGCTCTGTCCTCCACGCAGCAGTTCCAGCAGATGTTTAAGGAGTTGCGCTCCTGGCTGGACATGCAGTCGGATCTCAAACAATCTCCCTCCGACTCGCTGCCCTGCCGCCCCGAGGCCATCCGCTCCCTGCTGGCGCAGACCGAGGAGCTGCAGCGCGGCGTCGCCAGCCAGCGGGGATCCTACGAGCTGATCCAGGCGGAGGGCGTGTCGCTGCTCGCCACGCTGCCCGCGGACGAGCGTGCCGCTCTGCAGGCCCGCCTGGCCTCACTGAGGCAGGACTGGGAGGCCGTGAACCAACGGATCGCGGAGCGGGAGACCCAGCTAAAGAACTCGCTGGGCAAAGCGGAGACGTACCAGCAGCACCGGGCCGAGCTGACGCCGTGGCTGGCCAAGTGCGAGCAGAAAGACGGAGAGGTCCGGCCGACGCTGGACCCGTCTGTCCTGGACGAGTCTCTGCAGAAAGCCCGGGCGCTGACACTGGACCTGGAGAGGCGGCAGCCCCTGCTGGAGGCTTTTAATACTGCAGCCGACCAGCTGCTGGAGCAGTGCTGCATCGGAGAGGAAGAGGTAAGATATTTATTTTACTTTTTAAATAAATAACCAAATAAAATAATTAATAAAAAAAGAAGTAAGCTTTTTGACTTTTGTTTTACTTTTTAAATAAGAAAAAGAACAATTTTAAAAAGGAAGTAGTATGACTTTTTATGTATTAATTCATTAAAAAACAAATAAAACCATAGAGAAAGGTCCAAACATTTTGCCTTGAAGGTCAACATCATTATTTTTTTTAAATGTATTTCTTATTGTGACTCTCTATACTGCAGCTATTGAGCAATCAATTACTAGATTAGTTGACCATTTTTTTCAGTAATGTATTAATTTGATTAATCGTTTCACTTGTAACCATAAAAGATGAAAAACTGTCCATCTGCACCAACAGTCCAGATTTCTGCAGCAGTTTATTAAGACATTTTTCTGCTTGAAGCTACGAGATGAGAAGGCGCAGCTGAACCGGCGGGTGGACAGACTGAGTGAGGACCTCCTGAACCGGACCTCCCAGCTGGAGGAGCTGGCCAGCCGCCTGAAGGAGTTCGAGGACGGCAGACAGGCTGTGGAGAGGAGGCTGGAGGCCGCCAAGCATCAGATCGAAGTCCAGGAGGCTCTTGGACCTCAGGTACAGGAAAGAAATGATCATAACCATAAACCATCCTGCTGTTTTTCATTAAACATCATTAAAACAACAAACATATGTGTCAGCTTATTAAAAAATAACAAATTTCCATCCAGGCATGCAGCGCTAAAAGCTTGGAGAGACTGAGGAGTCAGCAGGAGAGTCTGCGCTCCCTGCAGCCTCAGGTGGTCTACCTCAAAGATCTGGCCCAGGGACTGGTGCAGGACGCACCCCAGACACCAGGGGGCAGCACTGAGGGAACACAGAGGCTGCAGGAGCAGGCCAAGGACACGGAGAAGGAATATGATGAGGTCACTGATAAGGTGAGGACAGAAGGCCCAGAACAACCAGCTTCTTTTGAATATTTATTTGTTTTCAGCAAATGACCTTTTATTGAGTCTGGATACTCCAGTTAGCTATTAATTAATTACTAAATTAGTTTACAAGTATTTCATAAATTGATTAATCACAGTTAATCCAATTAATCATGAATCATTTTAGTATGTAAATCTAAAGTTTTTCATGTTAAAATTGGCAGAGAACTCCATTATTTCTTTGCCAGAGAAATCCTAACATATTTGACATATTTGTTGTAATTTCCAGTGCTGGGTTGCAGCTTTTTCTCAGGACTAATGTCTAATCCCATCTGACTCGCATGTTAAAGCACAACTTATTGCATAATGTGGGAAGGAGCAGTGAAAATCAGATGAAAGCAACCACAACTTCAGCAGTTTATTCACTCCAGAGCGAAGGAAGTTGTTTATATCCAGGAAATCCATGTCCGCTCTTCTTGCATTGTCATATATGGTCAGTGTTGGACATTCAGCACTTCATCATCGCTGGAAATGTAAACCAGAATGATGGGAATTCAAACCCACAGCAATGCATCTGGTTTCTGCAACCCAATCACTTAGTATTCAGCGAGTTTCTTCTTCGTTTTGTTTGTAATGCTGAATAATGAACGGGCTCCAAAAACATAATTGGCTTCTATAATTTGTGGTTTCAGATTTTAAAAAGTAAAAATAAAAGATGTTTCCAAAAACTTCAGTTCAGCTGTGTTGAAGATAGTGAGAAAACAGCAGCAGTTTCAGCTCCATAAGCGTAATGTAAACTTAAGCAGGTCATTTTTACCATTTTATCCTTGATTTTTCAGCCTGACAAAAAATAATGTTTCCTTAGAGATTCTATTTATTTTTAAGATGAATTTCAATTTGGTGTTTTAAGGTTCGGAAAGTTCCTGATTTCTATAAAGTCCAGAAGTGTTTAATATTCACACTGCACAGTTTTGTAATAAACTCCAATCTAACATTTGATGAAAGGCTGAAATTTGGAAAACATTATTTACAGTGGAAACCAGATATTCTGAGACAGATTTTCTTTCTTACACTTTGATGTTAAATCAGACTAAACTTTTTTTGTTTTAGATTAATTACAATAATGAAAATTAATTTTATTTGCTTAATCCCAGAAATTTTTTTTTGATTTTCTTTGTATGTTGTATTTAAGCGTTTAATTTGATCAAAAAGGACATTTACCTTATCATGATTTATTTGGATTGTTTTAATTAAATTAATGTTTAAACTTAATGATTGTTTTATATTTTATACATTAAACATTTTTGAAATTGGGGATCTTTTGTTAAAAATTGTTCAGTCAGTGTATCGTGTGTGTGAGACATTTCAGAACATAACATTCTGTCATATTTAATTTACATCGTCTCTGCTGCAGAATATAGAATATCATCATAATACATTATTAATAACAGTAATTTATTTTAATCATTTGTAGTTTGTTTCTTGAAAATGGTTGAGAAGTTCTTGAATTTTTTCTGGGAAACGTGTGAAGCTGTTTTCTTCCATGGTTTTAACCCGACTGAACCTCCATCAGATCGAGCTCTGCTGCTCCTCCCTGGAGTCGCGCCTGCAGGGCGTCGGCGAAGTCCAGTCTCACGTCCGTGACGTTTTCTCCCGCCTCGCCGACCTGGACGACGAACTGGACTCCCTGAGTCCCGTCGGCCGCGACGCCGACTCCCTGGCGTCGCAGGCGGACGCCGTGAAGAGCTTCCTCTCCCGCCTGTCCGACCTGAGGACGGAGCTGGAGGGACACGGCGCCGAGTGCAGCTCCATGTTGAGGAGGGAAGGCTCCTCGCCGGACCTGCTGGCTCTGCGCAGGGAGACGGAGGCGTTGAGCCGCCAGGCTGGCAAGGTGAGGAAAACATTCGTCAAGTTAATAATAGTCTGGAATATTTTGGTGACCACCTAAATATTTTTACACAATATTTGAAATGCATCAAAAGATGTAAATAAACAAACAAATTCCAAATTTTATTGCCTAAAATGCTGCAGCTAACGATTACTTTTGTAATTGACTTTTGAATCAAATATTCTGATATTTAATTAGATATATAAATGATAAAATTCTTCAGGTTTTTATTCAAACACTTAAGTCTTTTTTTACACAACATTTAAAAAAAATGGAGATAAATTATTCAATAATTTTTTGCTTAAGAAGAATATTTTATTTCCTAAAATTCGATGTTATAGCATTATTTTAGTGAATTTAAACCAGGTGAAGCTAAAACTATGAATAGTTTTACATAAAATATATTAACAAAGATATTGTAGTTTTAAATGCTAATTGTGTATATTTTGTACAGTTGTGGCTTGATTGCGCAGAATGCTTTTCTTTTCAGTAAATTAATTTTTTTTTAATCTATAGTCCAGTTAACAATTAATCAGTCAGTAAAATAGTTGATTGTTATTTTAATTATCAGTTAATTCAATTAACCCCTCAATAATTCCTTAATATAATTCCTAGAGCAGAGATGACTTTAAAAACAAAACATTCAGTCACGTTTGTTTCTTTTCTGTATTAAAGTTACAAACATTTTGCATCTTAACGAATATTTTAATTGGTCATTAAACAAGAGGAACGTGCTGCATCTCTTTAGCGTCACATGTATTTCTGCTTGGTTGCTTTCCAGCTGAGCGAGCGCGGCCAGGCCAGGCTGGTTCAGATCGAGGACGCAGCGGAGAGAGTCCAGGACTTCTACCGGCTGGTGGCGGAGCTGCAAGGCATGCTGGGAAAAGCCGAAGAGGGGCTGAACTCGCAGGGAGCGGTCGGCACAGAGGTGGAGATGATCAAACAGCAGCTGCAGGAGTTCAAGGTAGGACTCGCTGGGTTTGAGTTGCTCCTGAAGCTGGTCGCTTTGTTTGGAGATTCAACTTCTGAATTTCTCTAACGAGCGAGAGATTTAAAAAACTGAGCTTTAAGTTTTAAGTCAACAATTAAGATTGATGGAAAATGTTCTAGTTACTTGTAAGTTAATTTTTTTCTTATTTCAAGTGTACTAAGATATCTGCACTACAAACCAGATCAAAAATACTTAGTAAGATTTTGTGTGAACAGTTAAATTTTATTCAGTGCAGGGAAGCTTTCCTGTAGCAGTCTGTCTTATAGTGATGCGAAAGAAGCCTCTGACTGAAGACACTGCTCAATCATTCTTTGCCCAGAACAGAGCCAGTCTCCTTTGTCACCTTGTTTAGACCTTTTAAGCAGTTTATTTTTCTATTTCATGCCAGAATCATCAAAAAAATGTCATAAAATTGGTAAAAGTCAAAAGTCTTCTTTCAGTGGATTTGTTGAAAAGTGTTATATTGATGGATTTTGAATCATCCAAAAGCTTCTTGGTTCCAAAGAAGAAGAGAAACAAACTGTCACTATTTTTCACAGCCTGGAGTTTTATTCTTCAGATTAGCATGAAATTATTTTTGCTCAGATGAACAGAGTAAACTTCCGTGCAACACGAGCTTCTCCTCACAGAGCTGCGTTTGTGTGTCCTGAATGGCGTCACTGAGTATTTGCAGAGCTCTGTCCTCCACAGATCCTGATTTAAAGGGATTGTGTCTGTCTGTTTGAACCGCGCTGCTCTGCAGGCGGCTGAATCACGCTGCCTTTCCTCCCTTTGATGCAGCATCACTACTGATGTTTGTCAAGAAATCTTCCAGCACATATTTCATGATTTTCCTGTTTCTAATGTAAATCCATAAAACAAGTTTTGCTGCAAAACTTTCAAAGTTTGGTCCAAGCTGTAATTGTTTTTAATAAGGCAGAATTTTAGTAGTTTTGCTTTGATGGAGGATGTTTCATAATCCTCTCTTTTCATTTGCAAACATAATATTTAAAAAAGCTTTCTCACAAGAAAAGTTTCTTTAGTGTTTGGAAGAAGTTTAAAAAATTGAGTTTGAGTTTCCTGCTCCGTTTTCACTCATCTACCGCTTTGATCTTGTAATTATGAAACAGACCAAAGACTGAATTTGATACCAGTCTCTCTGTTTGCTTCCTTTTTTTGTGGTTGCGACGTCCTCAGTCGGTAAATTCTGCGGCGGCAGCTGTGCAGCTTTTGTTGTGGTCGCTGCTTTTATCTCAGGCATTCGACCATTTCTCTTAATGATAAGGACGCAGCCGTCTCTACGAAGCGTTGCTGTGTTTTAAACCCATTAAACTGTACTATTTATTTGTTTTATTAGTAGATCAAGGATGGTTCCCCACATAATACTCTTTGTCCAGAAAATCTAAAAAAACATTCACAGAACTTTCATATTTACTGCAAAAAATAACTGCTCTTTAATCAGAGATTGCACATGAAAAGAGGTTGTGATAACAAAGAGGTTTTCTGTTGTCTGAAGCACTCCACACCAAGTCGATGCCACAACTCGGCATTTTGCTTATTCATCAATCTCAATTTTATTTTTAACAACTTTTATAAAACTTAAGCACTTCATTAACAAAAATCAATAATTGTAGTCATTTAAAAGAGAAATAAAGCTAAATATGTTTGATCAAACAAGCATTTAAAATAAAAAATGAAAAAGAAATGAGGTTTTATAGTATGAAATTTAGAGAAATTTCTTATTTTTTGTCTTAACATTTCTGTATGTGTGTTCTGTACGGCTCACTAGCTTGGCATTCAGCTAGTGAGCCTGTATGCCAAGCTAAACCAAAATTCGCTGTGGTTTTTAGGATTAAGGACCACAGCTAAAGTCTGTAAATACTTCAGCTCCCTGTAAAAACACTAATGACAGCCTCTTTTAATAGTTCAAACATCAAATACACACTAATATGAAATAATACACACTGTGGAAGCCATCTTAGCATCTATACTCTTCCTTATTTCCACTCTTGGTTGTTCAGCCAATCAGCATCAAAGAAAATAAAAGGCGCTCCTGAATTGGCTGTTTTGCAAATGCCATTTTTCTGGCAATAAGTTCATGCTTATGGGTGTCAGAAAAGTGAGCCGATTCAAAAACCTCCCATTCGATGGGCATTGCACCGTTACCTAGCAACGCTAATGGAGTTCTGCCCGTTACCTAGCAACCCCAGCGGAAATCCAGCACATTTGGTTTTACTGTGAATTCAAATTTTACACATTTTTGTACTTCTGTCTGGATCTCAGCTGTGGTTTCATGTTTATGTCCGTTACCAAACTCTCATTTCTTTTTACAATTTCAACATCAGTATTTGGGTTGCCAGGAGTTATTACGCTTTAAAAGCGTAATAACTTTTTATTTAAGACAATCACTGAAAAATTAAAAAAAAGTGACGGTGGATCATTGTGGGATTCGTCTCTGATTGGCTGTAATTTAGCATCGACAGCAGTAAGTAATGCTTTGGCTTACTTGCTGCAGTCACCTTCATTTATCCTTAATTTGTTCCTCCAGCTCCGTGTCAGGACACAAAGTCCTCTTTCTATCCAGCCACTATCATTAAAAAGCACATTTTTCTCAGCATGATGTCATATCCTGGCCACTTATCCACAAGTTTGTGAGCCATGAGAGTAAGAATGCAAAAACTGTAAAACCAGGGGTTCTTTTTCAAGCCAGAGTGATTTTCTGCTTCTTTATCAACCTTTTCAGACACTTTAACTTTTTATTTAGACATTTAAAATCAGTTTTCCTGCTGCGCTCGTCTTTATGTTGTGAGGTTTAATGAGAACAAGCTGGGAAACGTGCGGCAGACAACAAACAGATCGAAGGAGTAAACAGCTGTTGAAAGAAAACGAGAGAAGATGAATAGACTGATAGATCAGACTGAGTAAAAAGTTGATTCATGAGCTTTATGCTTAAATTAAAGATTTTCAGGTGCAGCTAATGATGGATGAATATATCCACAGATGTGCTTCGAGTAGCGTCACATTATGCAGCTAAGCAGATTCTCTGTGCTTACAGTTGCACCGATTGTGTTTTTATGAGCCAGGACTACAACAAATTCAGGTAATTTGTTCCTATTAAACATTTAAACTTAATAAATGTTGACAACATTGGAGGAAATGTGCTTCAAAACATGTAAAAAATTAGAAAACCACATTAAAATTCACATAAAATATTGTATTTTGTTAAGAGAAGATGGTCTGTTTGAAAGATTTAGAATTTAGATTATTAAAATAAACATGTTGTTCTCTTTAATAAAGATAAAGTTATGCAACAAAACATTTTCTATTCCATGTTTATTTAATTTGATTACAATTATTTTGTGATCAATAGCGTCAATTGCTTTTAACAAGTTTAAAATACCAAGAGTGTTTTTATTGTCTAAATCTGTTGTAATTTTGTCCGTTTTAACCAAGTCAAACACATGGGGTCAAAGGTCATCCTGTTCATTTATGGATTTACTGGAAACTTAATCTGTTAAGTAGCTGACTGCTGGCTCCAGCAGAGCAGATTGCCCTACTAATTAACCAGCTGATGTCTGTTTGTTTATAGTTGAGTTTGTCCATAAAGAGAATAAAGTGGATAAATATCTGCTGAATAAGCAGATTTACTGGAAAACTACTACAAAATTTAATGTTTGTATTTCTGAGAATAATTATTGATTTCCTTTTAATGTATATACAAATAAATGTGGTTTTAGTTTTAATACATGGCTGAAATAAATCCAAGAAAAGTTCCAAACTTAAAGTTTAAGAGACGTAAAAATGGATTTTAGTTCCAAAAAGTTGATTCCTGATGAGCTGAAAACTCGTCTCATGGTGGATGATCACCTGAAAGACGACGGTCCAAAGTCGGATCGACTCTGGGTTGATTGAACCGTTTCACTTTCACACGTGGTTGAAAATAGCTTCCGGTCCCAGTCGAGTAAAACACTAAAACTGAGTGAAAACACCCCAAAAAAAGACTATTTAAAACCCAGAGAAGATGACAGAGTCATCCGGCTGCTGGGAAGGAAAACATTAAGAAATGAGAAATGGATCAGGACGTTTTCCTCTGCTGAAAATCTGGACAAATCATTAACCGTTTCCCGTTTTTACCCAAGTTCTCTGCTCTGGTTTTAATCACTAAATTGATTGTTTTAATGAGAGGAGAGAATCTGGCCTTGAAGCTGGTGTTTATGTTGTGTTTTTCTTGATTTATTCTCTGATCCGTGCAGCAGACAGGCTGTTAGAAAGCAACCTGGTGCAGAATGCGTAGCGGCTACTGTCTGCAGGGTTTGCAGAGCATGGAGAAACGGTGTGTCACTGGCTGCGTCTGGGGGCTCGGGGGTATTTATAGGAGGCCGAGGAGGAGGAAGCAGCCGAGGTGAGAAAAAATGGGAGGAAAATAAAAAAATGTTAAAAATAGAAGGACAACAGCAAGAAATATGAGGAAAAATGTCTCTTCCTGCCGATTTGTCTTGTTGTTCCTTTTAAATATAGCAAATATGGCCGACATTTTCCAAAACAGGGATAAAAAGATTTGGTCCAGCGCTTGAATGGACTCTCCTCTCTTTGTCCCAGCCTCCCTCCTGCTCCTCTGAAAGCGATCCAACTCGGCTCATTTCAAACCTAAACATGTCTGTCTGGCTCCAGAGCAGACTAGGCCTCCCCTCTCCTCACCCCCCATCAGACCCCGTTTCAAATCCAGGGGGATGATGTCATGCCAATGCTTAAAAAGACGAGGGGCGTGGGTGGATGAGGGGTCACCGGGGTTAGGGTGGTGGTGGTGTTGTCACATTCTGGTTTGAAGTCTGTAAACAGTGATCTCACACTGCTGAGGTAGACGGGCAGCTTATCTTTTTGTTTTCATTCCCTCATAACCAGTGGGGTTGGAATAATCAGAGAAAAATGTCTAGTTTAGGTTAAGTTATTATATTTATACCCAAAGATTGGTTTGTTTTGCACAAAACATACATATCCTTGCAGACACTCACCCTAAAAAGTAAGAACACATCAACAAAACCAGAACCGATCAGATATAATAGAGCTCGACGATTCAAATTTAAATCAGAGAGGCACTCAGAAGATGAGTAAAATTCAGAAATTAAACCATAGCATGTTTAAATAAAAACATGATTAACATTTATTAGGTTAAATCCCGTGTGTTCTCGTGGATATTTTTATTCTTCTATTTGGGTCTCAGCTCCTCTTAAAACCAGCTCAAGTTCTTGTTTTTTTGGTCAGAAAAATTAGTTGATTCAAAAACCTCCCAGAATATTAAGCCACATTTGATGGGCAATGTATCGTTACCTAGCAACGCCAGTGGAGTTCTGCCCATTACCTAGCAACGCCAGTGGAACTCCAGCACATTTAATCAACTGATTTTACCGCTATATGTGCTGTACAACGGCTGCTGGAAAAAGCAAGGGTTTTATTGTTCGCTTACCGTCCAGAAATCAATTCCTGCTTTCTTGCTGGTTGTGCAGAAGGCTTCACTGATGCTTTTCAAAGATGTGCGTTGGTATAATTGCACATCTGTTTGTAGTGTTAAATTTGGGGGGCGTGGCCAGTAGCTGCTTATTTGGATTTAAAGTGAAAAGACGCCCTAAAACAGCTCAAAATAGGCAAAATTCTCCAGACTAAAATCTTGTTATCTAGGCATAATTTTGTGCAAAAAATGTAATTAGCATGATTTGTATAGGCCATAGAATTATCCTAACCTGATCTATAAGTCAGTGGTGTCCTGAAGAAGCTGATGATTTTCAGGACCAGTATTTGTGTTTGTGGGCTGTTTGCAGTCTGTCATGCAGTTACCAAAAGAAGAAGAAATGTCTTTCATCATAATTTTTAATCATGATCACAACAGTACCACAAAATATCTCAATAAGATTCTACAGCCTTATATCCCGCCCCCATTTCCCACTCAGAGTTCAGCCATTTATCATGTTCGTGTTTATACTTGGCCGTCCTGTCCGCGCGTATGTGCTACTGAGGAATCCGTGTTTGTATTTCGGGTCGCTCCGTGGGCTGATGAGAGGTCTGCGCTCTTCATCAGAGGATGCTTCTAATTCCAGGCTTTTTTGGGTTGCAACCGGAATCTCAGCTGTCTCCTCGCCCCACCCTGGCACACATTAGGGCGTGACATCAGCGCTGCCAGCGTCCCGCGGCAGCTGACGGCCTCTGGGTGGGATGTGAACACCTCGGCGTTTTGGGGCCGTAAAGCCGTCACTGCAGATGGACATTCCTGGGAAGGGCCGGTTAGCCCGGGTGACAGCGAACACGACGCACAAAGTTTTGCACACATGTTTGTTAAAATCCCTGTCCTAAATCACTGCTGCACGCCTCCACTGTCTTCGCCGCCTCGACGCTGCGCTTCGCCGTCCTTCGGTTCGTGATTCACCAACCTTCACTGCTCTGACTGCGTCAGCAGCTATTTGATGATGGGAGGAAAAGTTTGGTCAAACTGGGTCGAGGCTCCAGCACGTCCTTGTTTGCTCTGTAATTCTGCTTTTGGGGTTAAGTTTATGTTTTTTCTTAGCAGTTTGCTCGATGCATAAATAATGCTGTGCACTGCTGTTTTGTTTTTAAACTGTCTGAAAAAGAGGTGCATATATTTATGAAAACATTAAAGTGAACCTTTGGTATCCATGGTGATAAGGGAGCACAAGCACTAGCAAAATCTGGAATGAGTCTACCTCCTAAAATGTCTATTTTAATGGTTCGAACACAAAACATACCTTAATTTTAGTAATTCTGCTAATTCTGGGACTTGATTTAAATTGTTAATCGAGTTAATTGCAAGGATTGTAGTTAATTAATTGCATTTTAGTTAGAAATAAACAACATTTTAAATCCAAAAAACCTTTTGCTGTTAAATTATTGAATAAATAGACTTATGAGAAAACAACAAAGATATTTACTGTTTTTATTTGGGTGATTCAACCTTCAGATTGGTGCTAACGTTAGCATTTTGGGCATCTGTGCTGCTGCTACATGTTAGCATTGAAATGCTATTTTAGGCTAACTCTGTTAGTGAACACAACAACAATTTTACCAGCATCCAATCTGATTGTTTTTTCAAGTAAAATGTATGGATTTAGAGAAGCGGCTTTGTTGTCCATCGTTGTTAGCAGATTTTGGTTGTACGTCAGATTTATGGACAAACAAGAAACATGTGAATGCAAAAGTTCCAGATTTTTGTATTGTGTTTTTTAAAAAGCTATTAATTGTGTTAAATGTGTTCAAATTTTGTAATTCATTGAAATTAAGTCTCAACCCTACTTAGTAAGCATCAATAGACACAGTATTAATCGCTTTAGCACTACTTCCTTATAATATTCAATATTACTCTGAATATTACAAATAAATCCTGCAAATATTCACTTCAAAAGGGAAAAATAAGATTTTCTTTTTTAAAAGGATGCAGTTTGTTGCTGCTGTTCATGTTTTGTTTGGGTTCCAGTTGTTCATTTTCTGAAATCAGATCTTAACTTTGCAGGTTGAGGACAAATGATTCCTTTGCAACTCATCACATTAACCATGTAATCCAAGTTATTTAAACAGGAAAAACCACATGATTAACCTCAATAACCAAGTTAAGGACCTGAAAATATGATCCGGCTCATTTACCAGCTGTTTCTGATTATTTGATTAATTCGGACTGAGGGGAGTCAGCGGACTTCATTGGGTCGGAACCCAGTGACCCGCCCACGACTCCACGGATAATCCGAGTCATCCATCATCCGAGTGTGTTTACACACTGGATTTTCCCTTTCTGTCTGTGTTTTCCTGACTTTGAGATCTCAGAGTTCATCTCTGTATTTATCTCTCCAGCCTCTAAAGGGCTGATTAGATCAGGTTCTGTAATCGAATTATCTGATGAATCACTAACACCTACACATTTATTCCTCTACTGTGACATGCATTGGTAATGTCTCGTTCCTGTGTGCTTGAAATGTGCCTGTATAAGGATGATTCAGCTTGTGTGTGTGTGTGTGTGTGTGGGTGCGTGTGTGTGTTGGAGCGTGCTGGCCTCCCTCTTCTGGATTGTTTCAGCTGTTGTGAATTAGAAAGGCATGCCACAACTCAGCCTCCTCTCTCTCTTTTCTCTCATTTCAGTAAAAAAACTTCTGATAAATTTTATAAATGTGTCCAGGAGATTCACAGGTTTGGATATGTTGGATCTGTAGCTTCATGATATCAGAGGAATCAGTCTGAGTGTGATTCTGCAGGACCTAAACGTCAGCCGCACTCCGACTCACTGACTGAGCAAACCTTTAAAAACAGCTAATGTTCATTAGGAACTCAGGCTGGTTAAGATGTCACAGCAAATGTTTTTAGTTGTCACATGTGTGCAATTAATTCAGGAGGAAACATTTGCCACTTAATCTAACAGGATTTTTTCCACCTTTTCACTTTAAAGGGCGCATTTTAATTGTTTATGAAGTCATTAAAGAAAACCCAGCTCCCCTCAAGTTTTTGTTGTTAATACCCCTTTTTAATTTCAAGTTTAACTCTTATTGTTCGAGATTATAGACTTGATCTGACTATTGTAGTTTAGTCACAAATAAACTGACAGATTTATTGTATTCCAGTGTTACAAAATGCAGTTTTCTTCCTGAAATCATGTGTAGCTTAGCTATTTAGCATCTTTTGTCTTTTTTCTGAGCTTCTTGCCGACTTTACATTATTATTCGTAGTGTTACACTTTAGCTGGGTGTCACCATGCTAACATTAGCATTAGCTTGCTTAATTGTTAATTGAGCATTAGCATGCTAACCTAGGACTTAGACAGCTTACTTTAGCATTAGCTCATATGGCTATTTACAGAGCATTTGCATTAACAGTTGTAATTAAAACATTGCTCCAACACTGAAGTTTTAGTGATAAACATTAGTTTTGCTAATGCTAATGAGCTAATCTCACATGCTGTTTAGCAGAAGTTAATGCTAAAGCACTAAATTCAACCATGTTGATACCCAACATGTGTCAGTAGCACAATGTGTGTTATAAAGTGGTATATCAGGAAGGGATTCTTTGTAACAAGGAGAGGAAACAAAACTTTAACATAGATGTCAAACTTTATTCAACCGAAAGTTTACAAAACAGCCAAGTAGATTAGCATCTTGGAATTCATTCAGCAAAATTAATTTAGGGGGAGCTGAGTGTGCTTAATGTCTTGCTAACTTCAAAGTTAGCAAAAATGCTAATTGAAGCATTAACTTTGCTAATAGCGCATTAGCCGAAACCTTAGCTTGCTTTGGTATTGGCTATACCAGAGTTTGCTCTAACTTCGGAGCTCGCTCACTTGGTTTTTAGTTGAGTGCTAGCATGCTAACTTCACCATGTTAGCATGTCATGACAGTGCCTTCAGTCAGAGGCTTCTTTATATTAGCTGCAAGACTGACTGCTTCCTGTCACCGTCCACCACAGCTCTTTGACATTTAATCTGCCTTTGGCATAAATAATGTGTTTCTGAATTTAGTTAAATTGAATAATAGGTTGTGTGGATTTAAGACTCTTGGTAATGACTGATAAAAAGCTGTAGGGAGGAGAATAGTTGGGTTACATGAGAAACTTTTGGCGCCGGAGTGTAGAGGTGATGAAGGATCCCTGAAAGAGGGAGGTTCAGGTTGAAGTGATGAAGAGGAGGGGGCTTGAAATATGACCTGTGAGGACGATACGTCACAAAGCTTTGTGATTCTGTTGTGTGTGAAAGAAGAAAAAGGGCTCAGTGAAATACTTTGTATAAAATACTTGAAACACTCAAATGGTGTAAAGTGCTGCCGTAAAACTGACCTCTGAAGTGTTTATAATGTGGAAAATTCTTCCTGCGCTAATCGCACATCTGTAACGTTGAATGCCAGCTGAATGAAAACACGCAGAGCTCGACCAGGCCAAGTGTTTATTGGCCCACGAGTGTGTGCGCGTGTGTGTGTGGGCGCGTGTGTGCATGTGGGTTAATTTACCGTTAAACTGAAGGACTCAAACAGTCGCCCACCCGCACAGAAAGCTAATCAGCTGCAGAAATCTGCAATGTCTAAAACTGCCATTATCACCGTCAGGCGTGTGTGTGAATGATTGGCATGTTATGAATGTCATGGTGGAGGAAAGTGTGTGTGTGTGTGTGTGTGTGTAACTGTTTTTGTATCCGTCTTTCTGTGTGAGAACAATAAAAGCTTTCAGATGCAGCAGCAGGTGAAACGCTCTGCTGGTTAATATAAAACTAGTCGTGTTTGGAGAGGAGGAGAATGTTGGCTGCGTTTTTTTATCCTCCTGCTGCCAGGTAACCACAGAGGGAAGGTGGGGGTTGCAGATCAAAAAACAAGATGGTGGGAGAGAAACAATAACCTATCCGCCGACAGGTGTTCCTCTGGGGCAAATAAATGACCCATAAACGTCAATAGTTGGCATCACTAAGTGGTTTCAGGCCTCCAGACGCAGATGGCCGCAGGTGAGCGCTTAGCTGCAACACATTAACAAAAAGTCCAACAGCGACCCGACTTAACCCGGGTTCTCCATCAGCTGAGTCTGGAGAACCCGGTTCTCCATCAGCTGAGTCTGGAGAACCCGATGCCTTTTGGGAAAAGTATGGAGGCACTTTTAGGATCTCAAAGCTCCATCCATCCATCCATCATTTTCTTTATTTGAGGCTTGACCTGGACACAAATATCTGCTGTACATTTTTTACTGAACTTATGTCATTAGAGAAATACATATTTTTATAAAATATAGCACTTAAATGTTTTCTCCACCATTCAAATTTTACTGTAATGCGGGTGGAGACTCATTTGGATGATGAAAGATGAAGCTTTGTCTCTGAGGTTGAAGGGGTGAAATGGCGGCCTGCAGCGTGTGTTGGGTGTGGTTATGCTGAAGAATAATAGACACAGCTGTTCTGGTGAACATCAAACAGCTTGCTTTTGTTTTTTCAGTCGATGGTTCGGTTTATATCTGGGCAATAATACGAACAGAGCCGCTATGTTGGCGTCGCTTCGCCGCTTTCTGAACACACGTTCTTCAAACCGACGTGTTTGAAAAAACCAACGTGGTTTTCTGGCAAGTTGTAAGTGAACGAATGGAAACAAGTGATGGTGGAGGGCTGAAGCACAGCTGGATGCATGCAGGAGTGCTAATCAGATTTAATCTGGACCAGATGACGGAGCAGCAAATGATGGAGTCACTAATGCAGAAAAAAGGTGATTTTTAACTGAAAAACAATAAAAAGAGCAAACTGGTCCAGGAGAGAGTAGATATTTAATCTTTTTTTGTTGACTTTGTCTTTGGTTTAATTGAGTTATAAATACTATTTATTTTATGTAGCTAAATTCACATTGATCTTTAGGCTTTCTATACAGTCTAGAAAAAGTTTGGAAAGGAAGAAGATGTAAGTGTTCAGACTTACAATTTTATTATCTTTAAAAATTATATAACATTTATATAAATTATATAAAAAATATATGCTATATCTGCGTTATCTAAAAAACAACCTGAACTTTTGAATTAGAATTAACTGATTACGTTTTTTATATTTAATATTTTTGTTTAGAATATTATCATCAAATCATTTTTATTTGTTTATATGTATTTTTTTCTTAAGAAAATATAATTTCTGAAAAGTAATCCGTTAAACCTCTTTGTTTTCTGTATTTAATCATTATTTGTAATTTTATTTTATTAGTATTATATTTTCATTTGTTTATGTATTGTTTGTAGTTTATGTAAAAGACACAGAATCTCAATCATCTTGAATAAATAAAAATCTCAGGTTTTCTGAAATCAAGACATTAGATATGAAAAATATCTAATGTCTTGATATTTTTCATTAGAAAAACATTTGGATTAAAACATTTGGATTAAAACATTTGGATTTTAGTCAAGTAAAAATTTTATAAAGCTTAAAATTTAAGAACCAAATTTGTCCAGATGCCTAAAAAGACGTGGAACAGACAGTAAATTAAGAAAAACAGAGAATATAACCCAACAAAATAGATCAATAAATTTGACTCTCTTGGCTTCCCGTCTGTTTCTGCTGCTGCTGAGAATTTGCCCACATCTGGATTTGAATCTTGTTGTGAAAGTTGGAGTGGGGGGGGCTGAGGGGGTCCGTCGGTTACCGTGGGTCACGTGACGGCTTTTGCGAGCCCTGCGTTCCTGTGTGGGTGTGCGTCGCAGGACGGTGACAAACCTCTTTTGTTTCTATGAAGACGTTTTCCTTGGAAGCGACAGTGACAGCTGCAGAGCAACTGACAGGGAGGGGGGCAGTTATAAAGAAAGAGGGGAGTATTTAGCATATTTGACATGCAGACCACGGGTTGCTGTGTGCAACAGTTGATGGGAAGAGAGAGGAAACTGTTCCTGTGACTTCAGAGAGAGAAAATTGCAGAAGAAGAGGAGAGAAGCTCAAGGAGAACAACAAAACAAAGAGGTTTAAAGGTTCCCTGTCTGGGCTGCAGGTTGCCATGTCTGTGGGTATCCCCCTTCTGACGTGGGTGTTTTTCTGAGGCACCCTCCTCTCTGTTGGATTGGGTTTCAGCAAAGTCGCAGACGGGAATGCACAAGTGTGTCCCGCGAATATCCCTGCACCGTTTCCACGTCTGCTCTCCACCTCCAGCAGCCGGGAATCCTTTAAAGACGGGCGTAACTCTGGCAATGGAGGCAACGGCAGAATGAAAACACTGAAACTCCGGCCGGACTCAACTTCCTCGTGAGCAGACCGCCCGGACTGTCGCTTCAGGGGGAAAACGGGAGAGCCAGCTTATTACTGATAAGCCTCTTTCTCTGTTGTGTTCGCAGTCCCACCCCCTCTCTCTTTTCTTTGACTCTGTATCCCTTCACATTGTTTTTTTTTGGAGCCTCGGAGAGGCGGAGGTGGTTTTCTTCCAGACTTTTAAACGGGGATTACAAATCTGGGAATAATGTAGCCATCTCACATGGCCGGATTCCTGCTCCTCTTCCTCACGCTGCCAAATCTGCCTTCTGTTGCAATGACTGTTTGATTATCTGCTGCCTGCCTGAAGGAAGCGCCCAGCCTGGCTCTTATTGGATATGAAAGCATTTTAATTCATCTCATTTTTTTATTTTTCTTATTAAATCACAGGCAGAATATCTGCTGCTGCTCAGCGTAGGATAATCAGCTGCATCACAGCGTTCAGCTAATATTTTTCTTGTTAATCCTCCTCTGCACATCTCTTCCTCTCTCTTGCAATTTGCCTCTCACTCTCCCTTTTTTTTTATTCTGGAGTAAAGGAAATCAGTTTGATTGGAGCACTTCCTGTGTTTTAATACCAGTGCAGGAAGCAGAACAAACGGAGCTGAATTCAAACACAAACAGCAAGAGGGGGAGGGACAGAAAGAGAGAGAGAAACGGTGGGGGGAGAGCAAGAGGAAATAGGGAGATTTTTTTTTCTTTTTTAGCAGCTGCAAACCATTTCAGCTGTGTAGAGCGACAGAAAAGAGCGAGGAAAGCTGGGAGCAACCGCGTTTAGTGCAGAAAAAAGGAGAAGCTGCGTGGCAGTCTGGCAACGTGTCCTGGGATTGTTTGCCGGTTCATTGGGGAAAGACTCTTCCTGCAAAGCGAAGCTTGCACCGGAGCTGCAGAGGGGGTTTGTCTGGGACTTTGCCCTCTGGATACGGTCCCACGACTTGCAGCTCTACCACCTATTTTCTCTCTCCAGCCCCTGACGCCCCCTTTCACTCCAGCCTCACCCCTCCAGGAGCCTGCCTGCTTTCCATCTACTGTACCAGCTCTCCCCTGCAGCTGCAGACGAAAGAAAAACGTGGAGATAAAAGAACCGACGAGGGATTTCTTGACCTCTTTGTTTGGATTTAGCCTTTTTTGGGGGGGAATGCTGAACTGCAAAAACAATGGAGTTCATTTTCTTTGACTGGAAGAATGAAGAGACACAAATTTCCTCCTGAGGAAAGTTTTGGATTGCAGTTTCTTGAATCAAAAAGACATCTATTTGTTTAGTGGGTTTTTCATTTTGTCCATTTTTCCTCATGAAACAAATGTCGTCTTCAGTTCATTCAGAGCACCCCACGCAGCCTTTCTTTTATATAACCAAGAGTGGGTTTTCACACCTTAAAAGGAGAGTTTTGCACTTCTCTGCCTGCCTCTAGCTGCAACTGTTAAAGTTGTCAGAGTCCTCTGCCTCTTTTCCTGTTGTTTGAAGAAAGACGACCAGAAAGGAAGGAAGGAAGGAAGGAGCTGGACGAGGAGGAAAAGGGCAGAAGTTGCTCTGCATATTTTGAGATATGAAGGAGAGGAAAGTGGACTGTTGTTCTGACAGCAAAACAAAGGAACCTTATCGTTCTCCGCTCACATCGGACCTGTCAGACATGGGGATGCTGGATGCCGTTTTCCATCCTCCATGTCTTCATCCCTCTGCCTCTCTCATTCCTACCAGCCTTTAACGTAAACAGTGCAGCTGATTAATATGGTGCCGAGAGGGAGGGATGTCTTACTCGCTCTCTTATCGATGCCACACTGCATCCCTGACAGACCGAGGAAATGCTCAACTGTTGAAGTGACTTAGCATGAATGGAAGAATGCAGAGTTGAGGTAAAACTGTTGAGAAACAAAGTCATTTTTTTAAGAATGTGAAGCCTGAAGGATTTGCTCAATTGCAGCCACAAAATTACACATGGACTGTTGTAATTTTGTGGATTATCTGTGGGACTGTTCGTTTTTTACGTTTCTTTCTTGAAGTGCCACTTTAGGTCACAATCACGAGGGAATTTTGGTGAAAACAAAATGGGGAAGCCCCTGAGCCGTCCGGACTGTCTGAGGCAGAGTCCCCGCTGCCTTGGGAAAGGCGATGAGGATGAGGCGTACATAGAGGACTGCTATGTCCCCCAGCGATCCATTTATGACACAATGCGGATCAATGAACAGATAGACCAAGGGACCAAACTGTGCCAACCTTCAAGGAATACCTTGGGGTCTGGCGGAGAAGTAAGGGGCGAAGGAAGTACCTTATCCAGCAACGGCACCATCGGAGCTGACCTTGGAGGTGTTTTTGTCTCCAGAGGCGGAGATAACTCAGGAGGAGTGAAGAAACTAGATGAGAGGGTAATTTTTGATGCCTTAAAGTTGACTGGTGATCTTAAAACAATGTCTCCGCCAGTTGGAAGTTCAGGTTTGCCCCTTGCTCCGTCCTCATCCGGAGCTGGGGGAGTGGTTGCCGTGGTCAAGAGGCGACATCAAGGTGGCGACAAGAAGGATAATCCAAACCGACGATCTTGGAAAGCTTTCATGCACCCGAGTTTTCCTGAGTTTGCAGAAAGACTTGAAGTCTCTGCTGTTGACGGGGCAGAGAAACGATCGTCTGGAGCGGGGATTCCTCTGTCTCCTCTCCAACAGATTCCCTCTCAACTCCCCCCATCCACTCCCACATCTTCCACACCTTCATTACCTCCTTACACTCCCTCTCCTCTGTCATCCGCACCCCAGACTCCTCCCGTTTCCACTCCACCAGCTCTGACACCCGCGGTTAGCCCCCAGCAGCATCCTCTCAGCAGGCAGAAGCAGGTTAATCCTTTACTTCTGAAGCAACAGAAACAGAGTCATGTAGTGTCTTCTCCTTTGAAGGAACAGTCGCCTGCTATCAGCCCAATGCAAAGCCCCCATCCGTCTGTAAAAACACCACAGCGCAGCCCCTTAAAGCCTCGACAGACGCACGGCAAACGAGAGGAGCACAGATGGACTGCAAGCTCTTCTAAAGCTGGAATCAGACTCATCCCTGAAGAGGCTTTTGAAGCTGTGAAGACCTCAGATTCAGAGAGGGACTCACCTCTTTCGGATCAAGACCATGGTGATAGTGCTCCTCTCATACCTCCAAAACCTGTCTTCTGCCCGCCAACCAAAGCGCGCACCTGGCCTCGGAGTATAACCACAGGAAAAAGGACTCAGGTTGGCCTGAGATGCAACTTACCCACCCTTCCTCCTTTGCCTCCTCTACTGGGTGAGGATAATGCCACAGATGAAGAGTCTCTTTATCTGTTAGACCCCCCATCTCCCTTTCTGAAGGAGGAGGAGGATGGTCTAGCTTATGGAGGCCTTCCTCTGTCACCCTGTATCAGTCATGAAGGAGAGGAAGAGGGGCTGCTGGGATGGGGCACTCAGGGCGGCGAGCTCCGAGAACGCACTGCGTCCGAACTCAAATTTGAGGAGGATGAGCGTAGGATACTTGAGGAGCTCGAAGAAGAAGGGGAAGATGATTGCAGGAAAACAACTGAGGAGGAAGAGGCCTGGAAAAGAGAAAGGGAGCGAGCTCTAAGAGAGGAAAGAGAGTGGGAGACAGTTCTGAAACTGGAGAACAGGGAGATAGTTGACCAGTGTTGGGATAGGGAAACACTGGAATCAGAGGGATGGGATTTAACAGGCTCTTCTGGACATTGGCCTGTGCTGATGCCCCCTACTGGGTTTGGAGGCCCTGGGGCCCCAAGTGCCTCACCGTCCCCCAGCTCAGGAGCGGAGTCAGACTACCTCTTCTTAGAGCTAGAGAGGCAGTGTCGAGAGGAAGAGGGGGAGGAGGGAGTGGAGATGAGTGTTGACCCGGAGCCTATCTGTGATCCCTACTCTCTGCCTTGTTTAGAGGAAGAAGAGGAAGAGGAGGAGGAGGAAGAAAAGACTTGTGGGACTCTTCCTCTAGATTCAGTTCACTCTGCAGACCCTGAAAGTGTTGAATTTGATTCTGTGAAAACTGAAGAAAACTCTGACGCAAATTTGTCTGAGCACATACAAGAAATCCTAAACTGGAAAGATCATGAAAGGGAGCATGGCTTCATAGACGAAGAATGTGACTCTGAATATAATGAGGATAAGACGAAGGTAGAGGAGGAGGACAAAAGTTACCCAACCGACTCTGCTCTCGGTCAACAACTGGAGTCGGACTCCAGTGAAGTCCAAACATCCCAACCAGAAAGAACTGAAATCAGTACAGTTTCTCGGACAGATTGTGGGCTTGAAAAGCCTTCACAGACTGAAACAGACCTGGACAGTGGGGCGTCATCTGAGCATTATGGGGAGGAATATGATGAGCCAACTTCCTCTCCATCTCAAAGACCTTTGAACCCGTATGCAGAGGAGGAAGAAGAGAGAAGGGAAGAAAATGCTGATTTGGGAATGGAGTGGGATCAATCTGAGCCATGTTTGCACAGCAACAAGGGAGCTTTCACTGATGACTCCCTTAAGCCTCCGCTCCTCACTGAATGTACACAGGATGCTGTAACTTCCGGTCAAGACGCAGCAGTCCCTCCATGTGCAAGCAAACCTTTAACAGAAACAAGTGTTGACCCAGAAGAGGCATCCTTTGTGTCTGAGAATGTAGCCTCAGGATCGTCTGAGCCTGAGCAAGTCCCAGTTTCTGAAACTAGAACAGACGTGATTGTGAGCATCCCTGAATCAGACTCAGCACCGCCATCTTCATCCTCTCGGCTTAAATCTGATTCCTGTGGTGCAGGTTTGGATGCTGGAGAGTCCGAGGCCTTTGTCACCTCAGATAGCTTTGTTTACCTGGCCGTGTCTGTGCCTCCCCAGTGCTCCAGTGACTGCCCCCCCTCTCCAGTTGTGGACTCCTTCCCCCCCAGTCCCATCTCTAAGCCACCTTGCTTCCACGACCCAGAAGAGGCTGAGGATGGATCAATCCTTTCTCCTGATAGTTTCGTTTACCTGGCTGCTCCTGAACGGCCCCAGCCCGGTCCTTCGGAGGGCGGCTCGGCTTGCGAGGATACTCAGGAGCTTGACTTGGACTCGTACTCCGAGGGGACCCAATCCGGTGTGGACGGGGTCGAGTTTGTCCTGGGCTCAATGACCGGCGACAGCGACTGGGAGTCGGACAGCTCTGCCCCGGACTTTACCCCCGTCATTTCGAGTGACACCTCCTGGGATCAGCTTGAACCAGGCCTGCTGCAAAGCCTGTTCTCCCAGACGGAGTTAGGTCAGATACAAGCCTGTGGGCCCCAGGATGAGGGGCCCCAAACAGAGGCTATGCATTCCTCACAAGCTGATCAGAGCATTGAAGGAGGGAGAGAATCTGAGTGTTTGGACACAGACTCCCATCTGGAGGTAAGTTTTTACTTTGTCTGCTCTTTAAGGTTTTCAGTATTCAGCTGCATCGGATGCAGACGTGAGAATGTGGAAGCAAAGGATGTCAACTGATGTAGACATGGTGTGGAAAATGTATGGGAGGGGTGCTAAAGTTATCTAGACGCCATAATTAGCTGGTTGGCTTTCAGTCGAACTTTAGATTGATGCAACAAGGGTGCCACTTATAGGCCTGCAGGGTTAGTGTGTGTGTGTGTGTGTGTGTGTGTGTGCGCGCGCACGCTTTAGTCAGAATGGGGGTTAGAGTTAATATGCATTAAGGCTGTAACTGACAATTAATTGATTAATCAGATTAAAAAATTGGCACATTCTACAGATTTTTCATTTAAGCGTTTTAATATTATGTTAGAAATACATTAAAGATGCAAATAAATGAAATAATCAGTTTCTTTTTAAAATAAGAGAGGCAACATTTTATTGCCTAAAATACAATAACGTTTGTTTAGTAAATCTGAACCAGCTGAAGCTAAAACTGTTAAAACTATTTACAGACAAAAGTGTGTTTGTCTTAAATGCATTTTTTATGGCTTTGGCTTAATTACTACTCAATATATTGATTTTTTTCCCCAGCAAATTACCTCATTAAGTATATATGCTCCAGTTATTGATTAATTGATTACTAAATTATTTGATTATGTCAATATTTGATTAATTGCAATACTCCGATTAATCATTTCAGCCCTAATATTCATCCAGTGGCTTATTACTTGTTTGTTCCTCTTCATCCAATGATCAAGGCTTTGCTGTTTTGCAGAACATTTTGACAGACGTTTTGGACTGACTTTGAGCTTCCTGTTTTCTCTTGCTGTAGGAAAATGTAGCGGTTTTACAGAGTCAAACTTCATGTTTGTGTCATTTGGTGCATAACCACAGTGTCTACAGGTTTACTGATTTACAGGGTAGGTAAATGAATATAATGCATTCAGTTCCCAACCTGCCTGTTGTTGTCGTCACTCCCCTTTTTCAAACATGTTGCTTGACAGACTGTCAGATCTGCTTTGTTTGAACTGTGTTTTTCTTGGTCTTTGGGGGGGGGGTTTTATGAAAAAGATGTGTTGTAGAAAATTTGCAGATAATTTTTCTTATTTCTTCTGCTGTTGGAAATATTTTCTATGGTTTAGTTTCTCCAACCACGGCTGTTGCCTGACCTCATTCTAAAAATGTCCTCAAGAAAAGATAAATATAATTATTTCTGTATGCTGAGGGCCTGAGTGATTCAATTAGTGTTTAATGACATTATATTTTCCATTAGTTGCTCACCTGGACTCTACATTTGTGTCAGAGGGAAGCTGTTGTTTTGTTTTTATTATTAGCTCTGCTGGTTTATCTGCTTCAGTTTAATGCAATCAGGTATCAGCTCCACCTTTACTAAGGGCTGCAGCGAACATGAATGACCAGTTTCTCTCTCAGTGCGATACGATATTCTCCGTCTGATCAGGAATGAGTCGATTCCCAGCCGGATAAAACAGCAGATAAATGGATTGAGGGTTTTGCTTTGGTCTGTTATAGAGCTCAGCTTAGAGGCAAAGAAAGCTCTTGATTTACCGACCCGTCTTTGTGCCAGCCCTCACCTTTAGGGAGGAGATACGGGTCAGGACCAAACACATAAATCTGGACACAAAGCAGCTGAAAAGAGCTTCATCTGCAGGAGGAGCAGGGATTAGAGGAGAGATGAGGAGCTCAGATTAGAGATGAAGGTCCTCCTCAAAACAACTGGCAGGGTGATTTTAAGATGGAGGGATGGATCAGTGTCCTGCCCTGTCCTCTCTGTTTATCTTGGAAACCAACAAAGTAAAAATCACCCAAATCCTTCCCAACCCGAGTTCTTTCCCCTAATTGTAACAGTAGTTGATTTGTAACGTGGACTCTTGTATGGAGTCCATCAGAAGACATTCAGCCTTGATGAAACTCTGTCCTCGTTTGACTCCTCCGTCCCTTCCGGTTCCCCTCCCCAGGCCTGGTGGTTTTGTGGCAGAGATAAGGAGGTGAGAAATAAATCCTGCGGCTCTGCATGAGGAGGTTCTGCCTCTGCCAACACCATCTAAACAAACAGCCTGCTAAGTAGTCTGGGGAATATACACTTAGATCTCAGATAAGAGCGTGCCACAGCTAACACTCACTCTGAGTCCAGGACTCTGTTGCATGCTGCAATACATTTAATCATATAATCACATATTTGGTGGCAAATCTGATTTTTTATATTTTGAAAATCTGATTTTTTTTTCACCAAAACTCTTTGGGATCCATAATTCAGAGTTTACAGCTTCTGTTTGGACTTTTAGCTCAAGTCAACTTTATGATGGGTAATTAGGGCCAATCCAAGCCTTAAATTACGAGAATAAACTCATAATGTTAGAGTAATACAGTCGTTGTAATGCAACAGTAAAGTTGAAATAATGCAAGAATGAAGCGTTAGTATTACGAGAATAATGACATAACATTAGGAGAATGACGTAGTAATTTTATAAGAACTTTAACATGGAAAATAACAAATAAAAAGAGGAATTCTGAGCATCTTGTCATATTATAACTTGGTGGCAGTTTTAAATACAAAAAAATACTTCAACTTTAAACATAGCATCAAATTATTTTCGACAGCGGAGCAGCAGGACTTTCCCAAAGAAATTGGAAAAGTCCTGGGAAAAATTGGTAAACTTATATTCCCATAACTAAATAATCTTGTGGTCTGGTCCTACAAGTTCATTGTCCAAGTAAGAGAATTGAAAACATTTTCTGCCAGTTCTAATTTATTTTTAATAAAACAAAAATGTGAATGGAAATTGGACCTGGTATGAAAAAAAAAAAAAAATCAGATTTTATGCAAACAACGGAATCTAATTCAAAGGAAGAACCACAAACTAAAAAAAAAACGATCTGGTGGGACAAAATCTATATATTTTATTTTTAATTTATGTTGCCCAGCCCTATGCTTCATCTTCTTGGGCAAACCAAAAATATTCAACTGAGCAGGAATCCCTCAGACCGGATAATGTGACGGATTGGGAAACACTGGAACAAGCAGCAGGACTCTGGATTATCATGGATCTTGTTTTAAAGCACAGTTTGTCCACAGACGGAGGGACAGACGGACAGATGGACTGGCTTTCTGTCCCGTTCGATGAAGTGAAGCGTGGGAACATGCAGCACAGCCAGACTGACCGATGGGAGGCGAATCTGAAATGTTTCTGCCTGAAGCAGCTGCAACTCTAAAGTCCTCAAAATGCTTCAATTTGGACCAATTTAGGACAATTAAAACCTTCAGCTGAGATCTGCAGATAATTTAACATTCTTGTTATCCTATGGTATTTATTGGAGGTTTAAATCTGGTGGGATTTTCCTAGAGATGGGCAATAAATCGATTTTATTGCTAATCAAATTTTGAATTTTTGAAGATTTAATTTTGAATACCATAGCATTGGATAGCATGATTTTATGTTTCCAGAAAATGGCTGCTGGAAAAGATAAATGTTTTGTTGTTGACTTACCATCCAGAAACCACTTGTCCTATTCTTGCTGGTTGTGCAGGAGGCCCCATTGATGCTTTTCAAAGATGTACGGTTGTATAACTGTGCATCTGTTTGCAGCCTTTTTCACATGTGAGTGCAAACGTTGAGTTTGGGGGGCGTGGCCAGCATCAGCTTATTTGGACAGAGTGACAGAGGCCCTAAAACATATCTAAAATTTCAATATCTAAGAATGACTTAATGTACACATTTTGTGTATTCCATAGAAATATCCAAACCTGTTAAAGGAAGCATCATAGTCACCCACAGCCCTAACATTTTGTTATTCAGTTTACCGAAGGGATGATTGAAATCATTTATTTTTTAGAAATCAAAACTCAAAAAAATAGATTGAAATTGGATCTGGTATGAAAAATATTTGAGATTTTATTTTACATTCTCTGCTTTAACGTTTAGAGCATCACAAGCAGGAGCTGCTGGTTGGCGGCTCCAACGTTGGTTTTGATTGATGTGGTAATTCTGGTTCTGAGATCCGCCTCCAGGATGAAAACTGGAAAAAGATGGAGGCAAGCAGGAGATGAAAGCAAAATGATGCAGCAGGTAGTTTAGTTTTTCTTTTATCAACACTTTATTTGTTTAAAATGCTTCTCGTAATAAAAGCTGAATATCCACCCAGAAAAGCGAAGGTATTCAGGTAGATGAATCATACTGGAGAAAATCCAACCTCAGAGGAGGGAAACAAAATCTGGTCGGACAACAGATGTAGAGGAAGGTTCCAGCCAACTGGGTTTGAAAGCAGTTCATATTTGCATGAGATTTGTATCTGTTTGTTGATGTCGGGCGTCGCTTTCAAATGGGATTTATTAAAACATTAACCCCTTCCATCCCAGAGAGAGAGACAAAGCCTCACTGGCAACAAAGTCAAAGTTTTCCCAGCCTGCGGTTAGTTTAGAAGTCTTTCCTTCCTCGATCCAGGGAAGAGAGGAAGGAGTGAAGGACGAGAGTGGAAAGAGAGGAAGAGGACGAGACAGCAGCAGCAGCAGGAGGAGGAGGAGGAGTGTGGTGTAGGCAGAGCCGTTTCTGGCTGCCATGTTGCTGGCAGGAGAAACACTTCAGCCTGGCTGCAGAAAAATTCACTTTTCCTTCTGGTCTGAAGCTTGTTGCTCAGAAACAAGCGCAGATCTCAGAGACAGAAAAAGGATGTTTAGTTTGACGTCTTCAGTGATTTTACTCTTTAAACATATATTTTGTCAAATATTCATCCAGAGTGCTTCTTAAGATGGTTCATTTATTGCATCTGGTTCAAAAACTGGATGTTTTCCCCTCATCTTGCCTGATCTAAGTCTTACTATCCTAATACCTTCAAAGAGTCAACAGATCTTTGATAGCAGTCCATGTTGCAGCAAATGTGAGGCGGCCTCTGACTGAAGACTTTTGCTTTTGCAGTCTTATGACCATAATAACGTGCTAACAGCTAAACTTTGAGGTAGCAAAGCTGATATTCCACAGTAACTTGTCCTGAATGAAGCCATCAGTTGTTAGCTACCACTGCTAATCCTCCTCATTTGTTTTTGCCGTTTCTCTTTAAATTTGTCTGGCCGAATGATTAGAAAGCTGAGCAGCGAGTCGTTGAAGTGGGGGATACGATGCGTAGGACACACTGGTTGGCTCCTTTTTTGGGCTTGATGCAGTTGCCCGTCATGATAGATGAAAGAGAAGGTTTGAACTTCCTCCTCCTCTCTCTTCTCACCTCTTCTGGGCTTTGGGGTCATAGTTCAGGTATTATTTGAGCCTTTGAGATGCTAATCAGCTGCTCCCAGATCTGAAGACATCAAATCCAAAGTGAAGTATAAATGGAGTAGTTGATAAACAAAATCACTTTCATGCTGCTTTCAAAATCCGAAATACTCCTAAAATATGTATTTAATTAATATATATTAATACAGATTGCTATTTATTTATACTCTGGGTTTATAATACTGAGATTTGATATGTGGAGTGTTTGGGAAAAGCTTTTAAATCAACTTGTTGTCGTAGCACCGGCTGCATCGCTGTTTTTTTAGGGTTTTTTAGTTCATGAACAGATGCAGAAACATCTGGTGTGTTGACCAGTCATGGCTTCCACTGCTAACTGCTGCAGTAACCTGATAACACGGGTGATTATTTAAAAATGTTAAGGCGTTTCAGTGTGATCATACAGTAATCCTGGTTAGTGATTTCATACTGTGGATCTAGAAAGTGTTTACACTCCCTGTTAAAACAAGGTTTCTGTGATTTTTAAGGGGAAATATGAAGCGTAAAAAAGGTGCGTTGGGCTGAAATAAACCGTGTTTGGAGCCTCTTTACTGTCCGTTTTAGCATTCTGGCTTCTTCAGTGGAATCCATCATCTCTGCCACTTCCTGGTTCATCATTTCACACATCTTGAAATTATGAACGTAAATTTGTTTAATGGAAACACGGCAATTTCAAAAAGTCTTGTCTTTATTCTTAAAAATTTTATTCATGAAATCGTACGGGAAAAATAATTTTATAATTTTTTATGTCATGCTGAGGAGGTTTTGTTTTTTACTTTGTCTCCAAGGATGTTTTATTTCTGGTTTTGTCCACAGATTCAGGCATGAATTACAGTTTTGTATCACATAAATAAATTTAAAACAAGACATCGAGACTGTAAAAAACTGAAGAAAAAAAAGTTGCACCTGTTTGGCAAACAGGAGACGCTCCACCAGCTGCTCTGTCAGCTTTACTGGTTTTTAGCCTCATTTCAGAACTGGAAACAGAGCTGGTTTGTGGCCCACAAACTGGTTGAGTCAAAGAGGAGTGGAGAGGGAAGAAAATGAAGGGATGGCCAGATTGAGAAAGGAAGTGGAAAAAGGTGGAGCGATGAGTAACGAAGTGAGGAAGAGGATGACGATGAAGTGAGCTCAGCTCGGAGCTGCGTGGTTTCTGCTGGCAGAGGTGGGAAGAATGACAAGTATGTGGGACTTTTTCCAGAGCTGTGGTCTATTCAAACACTCCGAAGTGGCGGCGCAAAGCAAAACCAGAGCATGAGTAAAAAATAAAATAAAACGGCATTTCTATACATCCTCGATGACATACAGGAGGGCTTGATTTATTTTTCCTCTCTGTTGCGGCGTATCTTAGACACACACACGCCAGGATAGGGCGGAGGGCTGAGGGGTCACGGCTGCAGCCATTGTTGTTCTGGCCGACAGACTTCCTGTTGGAAGCAGCGTTGGGCAGCTGTGACGCCCAACGCCACCATCCAGGGACAAAAACACACAAAAGCTGCTCATTCACGCTCCGTCCTGCACACACTCATACCTGTGGAGCTTTTTACCCCAAACCTGGCAGGAAGGCTGCAGCTGTGTTTTATTTAAGCCAGATGAGCCGAGGTGTGAACTGATTATGACCCTCTGTGGAGAATCAGAAACACTCAACAACTTCCAGAGCATCTGCACAGGGCCGGCCCAGGGCATAATGCGAGTTAAGTGGCTGCTGAAGGGCCCCCACACCACCAGGGGGCCCCCAAGAGCACCAAGCTAGCATGATTAATATATTAAATAATAGCTAAATGCTATTACATATGGCAAAACAATTAGTTGATTTTATAGTTAAATATTATTAATATTGTCCTGTTTTCTGCTTCCCCTAAGCAAAAACACAAAATATTACCAAGGTTTTCTGATCTTGTTCTATATCTTAGCACACTTGAAATAAGACAAAACCAACTCATAAGAAACTTTTCAGCAAACATAGGGGCTTATTTTAAGTAAACAATTCCTTAATATTGATGAAAAAGTTCTTTCTTTTGATTTCTGTTTATTTGCCATCATTGAATCTGCAAATAACTCAAAACACTCAGAATAAACTTGATTATGATTTACTAAACTGCATCACCTCATTAGGATGAACAGAGAAGAACACAATAAGTGGGTTAAGACACAAATATTTCCACCAATTTCATGTTAGGTTGTCTGTGAGTGTTTGTTAAATGAGCTAAGTGTTCCTGAAAAAGTTTGAGAAACTCTGTTTTAATGCAAAACGAGAGCTGATGGTTATTGGAATCACGTCTTCTTGTTTCTAATAATCATTTCATGTATTTCCTTTTGAATATTTTAGACTTCCTTTATGGAAAAATTTGCAAATTGGTGGATTTTGGAGTCGCATTCCTCAGAAAAATGAGCGAATAATGAACTGCGAATAGTCGGGGACCTGGCATATTATGTATGGGTTCATCTGGTTCAGATTTGATTTGATTATAGTTTATGTCTAGACAATAAAATGGAATTAAAAAACAGTAAAACTAATTGTGGTCGGCTGCAAAGCCTGCACATCGACACCAGACTAGTTGGAACCAAACCTGCATCTAAATGTTTCACTTTTACTGGGTAAAGTTAATAGAGTTAAGTGCCTAAAGCATCTTAAAAACTCCAGCGGTGGCTCTGTCTTTTCTTATCTGTGTCTGCTGGGTGTCGTCTCTTCAGCCGCTCCTCCTTAAGCTTCACCTCTTTGGCTTCAGAAAACATCTGAAAAACATCCAGAACCGCCTCATGTCAGAGCGAAGAGGAGGGTTTTTCTGCCATGTCTGTTTTAAAACTGGAGACCTGCTGCCAAACTCGGCTGACCTGATGGCTTTTCTTCTTTTTTCAAGCAAAATATTTATGATTTGAAAACATGGAAAATGATCCCAAAACAATCTTTAGTTTTTAATATATGCATTACATCCCACAACTAAAAGTGCTTTCCTCAGATATTCCAACTCAAACGACAGAAATGACTATTTTACCATCGCTTAAATCCACTTATTAGCTATGCGTCATGTTATGTTGTGTTATTCCCTCATCAAAAACATACCTGGAGTTTTGCTTTGATTCTTTCTTGCAAGTTTGAGAAATCCTTTAATCACCATGGAACCATTCAGCTGTGCAAAATGCGTTTGAGGCGCAGCGCCGCCTCAGAGCTGCAGTTTCCAAGCTAATGAGCTTCTACCTCACAGAGCAGCTCCACCAGACTAGCCAGCAGCAATTAGCAAACACCTGCTGGAACCGTGGAGCTGCTAAGGTTATTTTAGGAGCTGCTTTTCAGAAGGTAAAAAAACCAAAAACTTTGTTGAGGGTTAATAAAGGATCGACGTTGTGATGACTTCCTGAAGCCAGAGTTTTTAAAGAGACAGATGTTACATTATGAAGTCAAATTTTTTTAAATCATATTTGATATTACAACATCTTTATAACAACTGAAGGTAACATAATTACTTGATTGAGCTATAAAATGGCACCATGTGGCTGGAAAATACATAATACTTTAATCACATAATAAATAAGAAAACCACAAAGTCTTTAATACAAAAATGTTAACCAAACCATAATGAAGTCAAATTTAAAGTAATAATCAGTTTTCTCTGACTGGATTTCTCCTCAATGTTCAGATATTTTTCTGCTGCATGTTTCATCTCGTGTGGCTGTTTGGGGTTTGGCTGCTGCAGCGCCGCAAATCATCACCATCTCTGCTTCGCCCTCTGCGGATTTGCTTTAAATGTCAGGATTTCAGCAGCTTTCAGACCCCCCAATCTGTCCCATCACCGCAGCGGACCCCAGGAGAGGGAATTAGTCCCAGAACCAGCCAGACTGAAGGGAAAAATCCTGCTGTGGTGATACGGCGTTCCTGCTGGTCAGCTGTTTGACATAACAGGATGAAATTATGCATTTAGCGAATTATTGAGAATGAAAATGACGGCTTAAAGGAATCCAGCAGAACAAGTTTTACATCAGATGTTGACTATTAATATTAATTGAAGTTGAAACAATTAATCGTGATAAATCAATATTTGAAATAGTTGTCGGCTAATTTAGTAACTGACTAATCGTTCACTTAAAGTATAGACGCTAAAAAGGCTATTTGCTGAAAAGTAATGAAGCCAAAACGGTGCAATTTATATAAATGTAGCTTTTAATATAAAAACAAAACTTTCTCTCTAAATATGTTCCGTTTTAGACAACAAATGTTAAGTTATAAAATGATTTATATTATTTATTTGCATATTTTAATGTATTTCTAATATTGCATTGAGAAGCTGAACAGGTTAAATGAAAAATCTGTGAAAGTGCCAAATGTTTTTATCTGATTGATTAATGTTCAGAATAATCAGTTGCCAAAATAATCGTTGCTTGCAGCCTGATTAATAATAATAATACAATCTTAAAATAGACACAAACCAATTACAGATATTATTTCCCAAAGAAGAATTTGTCAGGTTGAGTTTTACATTTTTTGAGAAATGAAAATGATAGCTGCATCAGATTCAGCTCCAGCCCAGATTTAGAATCTTAATTTTTCTCTTTTTATCCAAAAAAATATCTGCAGTTTACTAAGAATTAAGGATGTTTATTTTGACCCGGTTTTATTCTAATGGGTACTTTTCCAATTTAAAGTTGCAGAAGTTTTATCTCACATGGCTCTTGTCTGTTTTTGAGATAAATGGTGTTTAGTTTCCAGCAACATATCTCTAAATGTTCTGATTGGTGGAAAACGCTGCAACCAAGTCAGGAATGACTTTCCTTTTTAAAATATTCAGGTATTCAGTAAAGCGATGTTTACCAATTTGTGGTCATTTCTGCAACATTTAACCATTAAAACCCTAGAAATTATGAAAAACTTCACAACATTGCAGTATTTTCTTGCTTGTTTTACCTTAAACAAGGCGGATGAGGTGCAGATTTGCTCGTTAAGTGGCTGTAGGTGGAATATTTGTGGCAGGGAGACGTTCCTTTGTCTGAACGTATCTGATTTCAGTTCTACAGCAGAGGAGACGAGTTGGCTGCTGCTGGGTGTTTCCCAGCCAGAACAGTGAAGTCTGGTTGTCTTTAGTGTCTGACGGCTGCTCCCATTGTCATCCCAACATGGCTCCGAGTCTTATCTGTATGTGTGTGTGAGTAATGTGGCCAGACAGGCGACGTTGTGTGCGTGTGTGTGTGTGTGTGCGTGTCCTTTATAAACGTCTGTGATGAAGCGCAGAATGAGTGTGTCTGTGTGTGTGTCGAGTCAACCTTTTCCAGCCAGCTACTCACTCATCCTGAAGTCTAATCCCCCTAATCCACCTCCCATCCCATTTTTTTTAATTCCTCCTCCCTCGTTGTTCCAGTTCCCTTCCTGTCTCCCAGTATTCACACTTCCTCAGATCCAGTTGCTTCTAAATGCAGCTACTACTTGTACGCTTCATTACTGAACCTTGTTTATCATATCTCTTTATTAAATTGTCAAATATTGGTTCATTTAACCTTTTTCAGATTCGTTGACCTAAAGCAACAAAAGGTTTTTGGATTATGATCTAATCTGCTACAAAATAAAAGCATGCATCAGTTTTCCAGGCCTTATTTTGACAGGAATCCCTAAATTCTCTGAATATTTAAAATGATACTTGTCTGATTTATTACTAAACTTTCTCTGGTTGATAAATCAACTGAACTTTGCAGTTCCTTGTAATCAGAATCAAACGGGCATTTATGACGTTGAACCTGTGTGGAACTGGACTGAATCGACCCAGATTGGATCCGTTTTTTTTGCAATCATGTTTGCTGTAAATGCGATACTGTGAATTAAACTGGAGACCATTTCAGTCCAGTTTTTATCATTTTGCAACTCTGAGTCTGTGATGGACTGTGATAATGTGTTGACTCGGGCTGGACATTATCAGCGTCAATTCATCAATAATTATTGATTAGTTTCTCTGTTTTAAGGACCTAAAATACTTCCAAACTGGTGTCATGCCTTTCCTGTTTTATTCACTCCACTCTGTTGTTTTTCATTTTTACGGGATTATGAGGGACGATGGCGAAACTTGAAACTGCTGCCGTGCAAGTTACTCAACAAGTTGTTGCTAGGTAACCAAAGTGTTGGGAAACTTGGAGGTTGTTGCTAGGCAACCAAAGAGCAAGTGAGTTAGTAAATTCCACTAACCTAGCTTAGTGGCTAAGTCTGTCTTCTAACTAAATCTCTGAGAATGCTGGGGATATCCAGTGCATATTTTAAATATTGAATGTTGAATATTCTGTCAGATTATTCAGTGATATTGATCATGTATCTATTGCAATATTTAACTTATTGTTGTCATCTGCATGTAGTACAAATGGAGCTACAGGAAGCATGTCAATTTTAAATTAAAGGAAACTTGAGGAACTTAATCTGTCGTATTTGTTCACTTAGATTTATAGTTGAGAAAATCTGAACTGTTTGGAAAAACTTTGGAAAAAAAGCAGCATGGTAAAAAAAAAAAAAAAAAAAAGAAAAATCAAGGTATATTTTTGGAGTTGCTCCCTGTCAGCTGATGTTTTTTCACTTTCCTGTCAGGCTGTGGAGCGTGAGCAGGTGGACGGCATCCAGCCGAAGCTGCAGCACGTCAACGCCGTTGGTCAAGGCCTGATCCAGAGCGCCGCCAAGCACACCAACACGCAGGCGCTGGAGCACGACCTGGAGACCACCAACCTGCGCTGGAACTCCCTCAACAAACGGGTACGGCTCCGAAAACCAACAAAATAACAGAGTTAAAAAAATCTCACCAAATCTATTGTGAAGAAAAACCTTTTAAAATGATTTAATTAGTTAAAATAAGAGGCATTCCAATCAAAGACTATTACTTGATGCAATTTCAATTGATTTATTATTTTGGCAAAGTCTTAGAAAATAAAAAATACAAAATTTAAATGTTAAAAATTTGATCCTAAAATTTTAATATCAGTTCAGCTTTTTTTTATACATCACAGCCTTTCTCTGTCTTGTAACATTCATCATTCAAGTTAAAGTAAATAAACACAAAAATATCTGTCAGTCGCTCCATTGATGCACCTTCATGTTTAAGTTTCTGTATATTTTTCACATTTGCACAAAAGTTTATTTGCAAATTGCCTTTTTTTAAAAGTATTGAAAATAAATGTTTATCATCCCGTGAATGGTTTGTTTGAATAATAAATGTTTTTATCTTTTCTTTTTTGGCCTCAGGTTGCAGAACGTATCGCCCAGCTGCAAGAGGCCCTGTTGCATTGTGGGAAGTTTCAGGACGCGCTGGAGCCTCTGCTCAGCTGGCTGAGCGACACGGAGGAGCTGGTAGCCAATCAGAGGCCTCCTTCTGCCGAGTACCGCGTCGTGAAGGCTCAGATCCAGGAGCAAAAGGTAACATAAGTCAATAAATTTACAGAAAATCTGCGTTTTTATTACATTATATCTATTTTTCTGTATAGATCATTATGAAAACAGCAGTATCTGCCAGTCCAGAGACACATTTTTCCTTGTTTAGCCTCACATATTTCCTGTGTTTGTGCTCATGTGAGCCAGTTAGAGATCAATCATGTTTGTTTTTCTGTGTGACGTAAAGAGTTTCGCCGTTCAGCTGAGAGAGTAAACAGAGCAGCTGCTGGAAGGAAAACACACTCATGCTGTTTAAATATGTTGGCGATTTAAAGCTCCGAGAATCTGTAGGAGATCTGTTTGTTTATGAGGAAGAAGATATGAGCTGTTTTCAGGCTGCACAACAAAAACTGTTTAATGAGACAAAGGAAGATAATCATAGTACATTTGAAATACGACAACCTTACAAGTAACTTTTCAGCAAGATGTATGAGCTTATTTTAAGTCAGCAATTGTTTAATGTTGATAAAAACCTACTTTTGTTCCATTGGTAGATAATTTCACTTATGACAAGATATTTTTTCATCTTATAACTGAAATAAAGTTTTGCAGTGTAAAACAGAAGGATTAGTTTTTAGGTTTGATTTATTATTGGAAAAATTGATCCAGACATATTTGAGCTTCTTATAATCTCATCCATAAACCAAATCAACAGCAAATATGTTTCATTGTCCTGTAGGTGGGAGTTTCACCTTCTCAAAACGGACTTCAGGTTTAAAATGTTTCCACTTCCTGTTGTGCAGCTGCTGCAGCGATTGCTAGACGACCGCAGGCCGACCGTGGAGATGATCCGCGCGGAAGGCGCCAGGATCGCAGCCACGGCAGATTCTCAGGACCGGGAGAAGATCCAGGTCCAGCTGCAGAGTCTGACGGAGCAATGGTCGGACCTGCTGGGCAAGGCCGGCGGCAGGTAAACCCCCCCACCGCACCGAGCAGATCCGGTTCCACCACAACATTCGATCCAGTTGTTTTCAGTCACTCATCACTAAGGAATCTCATTTAATCTTATTTAATCTTGGGAAAGAGACATCAGATATTTATAAAGAATTAGTTGGGGCTGAAATGATTAGTAGGATTAATTGTGATCAATCAAAAAATTGTCAACTGATTTAGTAATCGATTAATTAACTGGAGTATAAAGACTCAATAAAGGTCAATTATTGAAAGAACAACATATTGAGAGCAGTAATTAAGCAAAAACTGTACAGAAAATGTGTATGCATTTTGAATTTATGATAAAAAAAACAACTTTGTTTATAAATATTTTATGACCGAAACTCCTCAACTATTATCTTCACCTGGTTCAAATTTATTAAAGGAATAATATTTTACTGCATTTTCAGCAATACAGTTTTTTTATTATTTAAATAATCAATTGAATTGTTTATCTTTTAATGTATTTCTCATATAGTATTAAAAAGTCTTGCATGGTTTTTCTGTAAATATGTTCAACCCAGATCTCTTCAAGTGAAAGTTTAAGCTCCACTTCGTTCAAATACTGAAAAAATAAAGTATTAAGCACATTTTTCTATTTAATCATCAATAATGCAGAAATTAGTAAGTTATTCTGTAACTGATGAAGCGTTATGCTGTTATATTTTAGGCAATAAAATGTCCAACCTCCTACTTAAAAATGACAATAAATTGTTGATATGCATCTTTTGATGTGTTTCTAAAATAGCATAAAAAAGACTTAAATAGTTAAACAAAAAATCTGATGAATGTCCAAATTATTAGATTAATCGATTAATCTTACAAATAGTTGATAATAACAGCCCTGGATGCACGTCGACATCCTCATATGTCCTGTTATGTTCTTCTGTTATGAAAAACTGTTTCGTTCCAACTGGTTCCTGTGGTTTAAATGGAATTTATATTTGTGAAACCACAATAAAGAGAGTAATCAGAAAGCTCAATATCATTTCACAATGATGCTTTGCACCATGTTGGAAAGCATGAAACATGATTAAACCGTCTGCTGCAAGCGTTTCTTCGCGCTCACAAACTCATACACATGAGATAATATTTCAGCTGTTAGCAAAACTGATTTGTTTCTGACAAATCCATTTAGAAGAAGCTTTAGATAGGCTCCTATCTAATAAAAACTTCATGAATATTTAACAACATGGGCTTACATGACAAGAAATAAGCCTGCAAAAGCAATAAAATACGAATAATACTCCTAATTTTGTGTCCCGTCTCAGGCAGCGGCAGCTGGAGGAGCTGCAGGTTCTGGCTCTGCAGTTCCACGAAGCGCTGGAGCCGCTGGGAGAGTGGCTGAGTGCCACCGAGAGACGCCTGAGCTCCGCCGAGCCCATGGGAACCCAAACGGCCAAGATCACCCAGCAGATCGTCAAGCACAAGGTACCGTCTGCCGACAGAACCGGCGCCGGTTCAGAAACCTGAAGACAAGAGACTTACTTATTAGATTAGGGAGAGGAACCAACAAACGGTCATGTCGGCTTGATTCAGTGTTTGCTATCTGAGTGTAACAGTAGTTTTGTTTTATTTCTGCTGATTTCTCTCAATTTCCACATAACGTTTGGTCAGATTTTTAAAATGTTAGATTCTCTAATCCAACATTAGAGAATTAAAACTAAATAAATTCACTCCATGCAAACTGTAAATTAAAAACAAATTAATGCAAGTATCAATATAAATTAAACAAATAGAAACATGTAACATATCTCAAAGATACATCAGCTTTTTGTTGCTCATTCTTTTGAACAAAGTGTTATTCATAAAGGACAGATGGGCTACGGCCCCCATACAGCCCCCTTTTTGGTGCGCCACTGCTTTGGGCGTTCCTAAAAACAATACATTTGTGCTAAAATAACTTGAAACGGGTAAATCAAAAAGCACACATCCAACATATTTCAGTTTATCATCTTTTAATGTTTGTGTTCTTTATAATTTCTCATCTGCATGCTCTTATTTTGTGTTTTCATCCATCTGTTTTCTGTTGTTTTTATTTTCCTTTCTCATTTCTCCTCATATAAAACACACACACTCACACACACACACACACACTTCCCAGGCGCTCCAGGAGGACGTTTCCTCCAGAGAGGCTGAGGTTGACCACCTCGAGTCCCTCAGCCAGTCTCTGTCCCCGCTCAGCTGCGCGGCCGATCGCGATTGGCTGCGTGAGCGCGTGGGGGCGGTGCGGTCGGGTCACTCGGAGCTCGCCGATTGGTGCGCTGGGCGGGCGGCACTGCTGGATCAGGCGCTGGCCAACGCGCGGCTGTTTGGCGAGGAGGAGGTGGAGGTGCTGAACTGGCTGGCGGAGGTGGCTCAGAGACTGGGTCAGGTCTCGGTGCAGAGCTACCAGCCCCAGCTGCTGGCCGAGCAGCACAAACACACACTGGTACGACCGCAACACTGAAAAAACCTAAATCTCACCAAGTAGTTTTGGTCTATTTGCTGGTACAAATACCATAATTCACTTGAAATATGACAAAACTAACCTACTAATTTCTGTTTTTAATATTGATGAAAAAGGAAATAAAAAAGTTAAATAATTTGCATTTGGAACAAGACATTTCAAGCTAAAGTTTATGTACAGAATGAATTAGGTTAATATTACTGAGCATGTTAGCGTAATCCAACATAATGATGGCATTTATGCTAATGTTAGCTTTTTTGTCAAAAGCTAAATTTGTCTTGTTGCTGGCTTACATTTTAGTGTAAGACAACATAGTAACAATAGCATTTAAGCTAGCATTGGGTTTGTAGCTAACTGACCTGAAAACCAAAATTAGCTTTAGATTTAGTGTTAGCCATCATGGTAGTGTATAGCTAACATAATACAGATAGCATTTAAGCTAACTTTTATTGGTTAAATTTTATTTCTCGATCACTAGAATGTTTTTACTGAATGGATTAGGTTAATGTTACTCACTCAGCACATTAGTGTGAGCCAACATAATGATCGCATTTAAGCTAACATGAGCTTTTTAGCTAATTTTGACCTAAAAACTTAAGAAATGTTAGATTATTTCACCTATAATTAGTACTTTTTCATCAATATTAAGGAATTATTGGCTTCTATATTGAGCTATAAAGTTAATCTTAGGTTAGTTTGGTCTTATTTCCAGTGCACTAATATTTTTGAACTAGAAGCTAAACCAAAATGACTTTGTAAGATTTTATGGTTTTGAAGTGAAGGAAATAAAAAGTAGCTTTTGTGTTTTTTATATATGTATTTTTTTAGAGAAACGGCAGAAATATGAAACATAAATGAAGCCGTTTTGGGTTTTTTTTCAGGCTCTTAATGAAGAAATCCTGAGCAGGAAGAAAACTGTAGATCAGGCCATCAAAAACGGACAAGCTTTACTGAAGCAGACCACAGGTGAGCTGCTCTTCAGTGTCCTGGATGTTCCACAGGATTCATACGAACTATTAAAGTCCTGAAAAAGGCTTGAATTTTAAGTTAGCATTTTCTAGGTTTGGAAAGTGCTTGATTTCTGTATGACGTCCTTGAAAGTGATTAACTTTTCCCTGTAAAAAGGGCTTGAATTTCACTGGTTCCATGACGGGACGCTCTGCGTTTTCCTCCCAGGTGAGGAAGTGCTGCTGATCCAGGAGAAGCTGGACGGGATCAAGTCCCGTTACGCTGAGATGACGGCAGGCAGCAGCAAGGCGCTCCGCACGCTGGAGCAGGCCCTGCAGCTGTCCACGCGCTTCGCCGCGGCCCACGACGACCTCAACCAATGGCTGGACGGCGTGGAGGCGGAGCTTAGCAACGTGGAGCCTGACGCCTCACCTGCCTACCAGGAGAGACAGAAGGTGAGGGGGTTGGGTTGTTTGTTTTTATTGAAACAAAAACAGTCTATCTGAGGAAACAAGGTCTTCAGTCAGAGGCTTCTTCAAATTTACTGTGATACAGACTGCTACAGGAAATCTTTCCTGCCATCACCATCTATAAAAACTCTTTGAATAATTTGAATTAATATGTCTTACACCATTTAATTTTCCTTTGGGATTAATACAATATTTTTGAATTTGAAAGTTTGTGCTCGGTGATCAGCTGTAATGTTTATTTTTAAAGCCGATTTCAGACTTTATTTGGAGGCAGGAAGGTCAGTTTAAACACGTTTAATCACAGTTTTAAAAGTCATTCACATTTGCTTTAATGAGTCGTTGCTTTCTGTCTGTAACGGTTCCAGCATAAGCCCACCCACAGCTGAGTTTCCATAGAAATGCTCTTTATTCTTGGACCTCAGCAACATTTCTGAAAGCATTTCGGTTTATGTAATCTGTTTTCTGTCTCCAGGTTTTGCCAGTTTGAGACGATATTTTCATGATGTGACATTTAAAATGTTTTTAAAAAGATAAATGAGACGCATTCAGCTTCACGTTGCTGTGTTTTTACTTTTTGTTTTTTTTGCTGCAGGAGCTGAAGAAAGTGTCGGCTGAGAAGCGCCTGGTTCTGGACACGGTGAACGAGGTGGGCAACGCCCTGCTGGATCTGGTGCCGTGGCGCGCCCGCGAAGGCCTGGACCGGCTCGTCGCCGACGCCAACCAGCGATACCGACACGCCGATGAAACCATCACTCAGCGTGTGCAGCTGGTGCAAGCTGCCATCCAGAGGTCGCAGCAGGTACTGCAGGAAGTATCCAGTTATTGAGAAATCTGTTTGTGTTAAAGTTTTTTAATCACTGTGAATTAAATTTAGTTTCAACCAGAGGCGGGGAGGCTGTTGGAGTAGTGATACTCTAACCTGTGCATAAATTTTGGGTAATCCGCCGTCCTCTGACTTCATTAATCAATAACTGAACTCTTCGGCTCAGTACGAGGAGGCGGTGGACGCAGAGCTGGCCTGGGTCGGGGAGACGGAGCGGAAGTTGGCGTCTCTGGGCCCGCTGAGTCTGGAGCCAGACGTGACCGTGGCTCAGCTGCAGGTGCAGAGGGCCTTCAACATCGACATCATCCGGCACAAAGACACCGTCGACCAACTGCTCAGCGTCCGAGACGAAGTGCTGGAAGCCTGCAGCGACGCCCAAAAGGACGCTCTGATGGTACGTCGCCAGCCTCTCGTTATAGAGATAAGCATTAATCAATTGATCGCATGAGTAATTAACTTGAGCTCCATAATTTCCAGGAGAGTAACTTTGTTTACAGCAACTTCAATAATCTACTTATTTATGGTTTTGATTGTATGGTTTTTATTTTGTTTTTATTTGTTGTTTTTTGTTCTGTTTTACTTTGGATATTTAAAATCCAGTTCCAGTGCAGTGCGATCAGTAAAAACAAGTTTATTAGTCTCTGACTGGCCGAAAGGGCTGAAGCGATCAATCACCTTAGTCACGATTAGTCTGTTAATCATATAATCAGCTAATGTAGTAATTGGTTAACTTGTAACTGGAATATACAGATTCAAAAACACCACTTGCTGAAAATACCCAACATATTTAGAGCAGCATTTAAGCCAAAACTCGACAAAACATAAACATTTTGCAATTAAGATGAAAACACTTGTCTTTAAATATATTTTACCCAAAACTCCTCAAGTGTTTTATTTTTCTTCTTAAGTATTTATCTATTTACATGTTTTAATGTATTTTTAATGTGGTATAGAAAAGGGTTAAGTAGTTTAATGGAAAGTTAGAGGAATGATTGTCGGAATATTCTATTAATAATGTAATTATTATGCCATTATCATTATATTAGTTGAAATTGGTCTCAAAATGACTTCATTATTGTTTATTGCTATAATTTCTGTCATCGTCCAGCAGTATTTGTTATGACAGCAAAGACAGATGAAGATTATCTGTAATAAATGAGCCAGAGTGTGAGCTGTAACGCGTTGACTCCTCCCTCAGGTGAAGACGGATTCTCTGAGCTCGCGTTACGACACGGTGAGCCAGAGCCACAGCGAGCGGTTCTCGGCTCTGGAGAAGGCTCAGGTTCTGGTGGCTCGGTTCTGGGAGACCTACGAGGAACTGGAGCCGTGGCTGGGCGAGACCGAAGCCCTCATTACTCAGCTTCCACCTCCGGCGATCGACACGGACACTCTGCGGCTGCAGCAGGACCAGATGAGGGTAGAACAATTTTATTTAGTTTTTTATCTTCTTTCATTTGGCAAAATACACAAACAATGAATTTATAAATTTATTTTTCCAGTTATTAAAAAAAGATTTGAATTAAATGGTGTGGTACTGGCAACATTTTGACAATTTTTATTTCTGACTCAAAGCTCTTTACTGCCTCTTTGTGGTTAAATAAGGAAAACACAAATAACTTCTTTCAGACAAGGTTTTTAAAGCGTATATCATTCTTGTTGGGTACAAAGTCTGAGTCGTCTCTATGTTTTAATTGTGTTGTCTAATTTGCATAGTTTCATTTTGCAGGATTTAATTCTGCAGGTCAGACTTTATTCTCACTCTGTAGGATTTTTCTCTACAGCTGCTCAGGGAGTCGATCGCAGAGCACAAACCTCACATTGACAAGCTGCTGAAGATCGGGCCGCAGCTGGCCGAGCTCAGCCTCCAGGAGGGGGCGACGGTGACGCAGCGCTACACCGAGGCAGAGAGGCGCTACCTGGCCATCAAAGAGGAGGTCAAAGGTCGCGCCGCAGCGCTGGACGAGGCAGTGTCCCAGTCTGCACAGGTACGAATATATCTGTCCTTCAGCTGCAGGATTCTCCATTTACTAAAAATAAACGTGAGTTAAAGGACATCGGTACTAAACAGCATGAAGTTTCTGGTCGTTTTTCAATGTTTTAAAATGTTTTTGTGGTTTTTCTAGAAACTAACGAGGATTTATTGCATCGTGTTTATAGGAAGGGATCATAGAAACTCCAACATAAACTTTCCTCTTGATTTGTCTCTAATCAAAAATACAAACAAAAACTACCAAAGGGTTCCTTCAGTCTGGAGAATAAAACACTGCAATCAGTGTTTGCAGATCTGGAGAAAACAAACGTTTTTTAAAATTAGTCAGTATATTTAAAAACTTTACGCCATGTTGTCTGTTCATCCATCCATCCATTTGTTCATCCATCCATTTATTCATCCATCCATCCATCCATCTGTTCATCCATCCATTCATCTTCCATCCATTTATTCATCCATCCATCTGTTCATCCATCCATCCATTTATTCATCCATCCATCCATCCATCTGTTCATCCATCCATCCATTTATTCATCCATCCATCCATCCATCCATTTATTCATCCATCCATCTGTTCATCCATCCATCCATTTATTCATCCATCATTCATCTTCCATCCATTTATTCATCCGTCCATCTGTTCATCTATTTATTCATCCATCCATCTGTTCATCCATCCATCCATCCATCCATCCATCTGTTCATTCATCCATCCATTTATTCATCCATCATTCATCTTCCATCCATTTATTCATCCGTCCATCTGTTCATCTATTTATTCAT